>PVKM010041826.1:0-13005 GCA_004027735.1 Carollia perspicillata | reverse complement strand
ACCTCACTGTTCTCCATGGCACTTACTGCCCCCTGGTGCAGACATTTTGGTCACCCGTAGCTCACCGCCTGTCTTCCCACGAAGCATCACATGGGCAGGAATTTGTCAGTGGAAGTCATCACTCTACCTGCTGTACCCAGGACGGCGCCTGGCCCACAGCACGGCCCCCTCATGTTGAATCAACAGCTCACAAAGCATACAAACAGCCCAAATCACTGAGGCTCCCAGAAGGCACTAAACTCCTTCTGAGCACTTCCTCCTTGCCAGGCCCCGGGCTGACGGCCCTGGGCTGACGGCCAGTGGCCACCATCTGTTCATCTTCAGAGGGTCCGTTTCACAAAGTCACCCACTCTCTCCAGGCCCTGCCATCCAGGCTTAGGGGCCTCCCTGGGAGCAGAGGTGGGTTCAGGCACAACGCACAGTGAGGGTAGCGGTCTCCCCCCCACACGGCATGCAGACACCCAAACGTGTGCTAAGTGACCTGATGGGCAAGAATCTGAGACTCCCACCCTGTTGATGATGCCAAGGTGACCTAAGTGGGACAGGTAGGCCGTGAAATTGGGGCCCCACTCCACTAACCAACCTCACCACTGTCACCTCTGGCAAGCCTCACACTCGCCCTGTGAGGCAGAGACCTCTCCACCCAAGATGCTCTGTGTGCCGCCCCAGATCACGCGGCTGGAAATGGTGAGGTCCCGACCCAAACCCAGGTCTGTTGGCCCCCGAGCCAGTGCCCTGCCCTCCCCACAAACCTCGGGTGGATCACAGACACACTGAGCAAGGGCTCAGAGCAGACCACAGGCCATGCACGGCTAGAGCTGGGCTGCAGCGGTGTTGTTTGGCCCACACAACATTTTAAATGTGAACCAGCTGCCAACTGTTAGAGGAGTCTGTAGACTTCATGTCAAAATAATTTCTGGCTTCTTGGAAAAATAGATCTGGTGACAATGGAATGACAGGCATGGTCACTCCCATTGGCCCCAGGAGCTTCCACTCACTGCTACTGGCTTTTTCGGGGCTATGGTGCTGACACTCACCACTGGACTAGGCTGCCATCCATCACCCGGGTGACCTGCCTGGCCCCTGGCATGGGTCACCCCAAAGGCCCCTCCTTTCAGATGAAAGGTTCTAAGCATCTCTGATCTTTAGGGGGAGGGGAAGAAGTAACAGTTACTAAACCCCCAGGGTGTGCCAATGGATACTGTTCACACATACCCACTACCACATTTCAACCTCCCAGCTCACAGGTGAGTGGTTAAACTTACCTGTTTGTAAATGAAGCACCAGGCCTGGTGCAAAGGTTGTAGGACCCTTTCCCCACTGCTCCCTGCCTCTCCACAAAGACCCCAGAAGCAGACTGTGGGGCACATGCCTGCCCCACGCCTGCACCCCCACACAACCCCAGCATACTTGGCCCCACTGTGAGCAACGAGACCACCTGCCTCCCACAAAAGCAGCCTGCACCACACCCCACAGGCGTCATCTCTCGCAGCCTCACAACCACAGGCTCCTACTTTCATCCCAATTTTACAGACCAGGACCCCACAGCTCAGAGACACGGGAGGGCCTGCTATGGGCCTTTGATTCCAGAGTGCGCAGACTTAAGAACCAGCGACCAGAGGAGCCCCAGACACCCTACCCTCCAGAGGCCAGGCCCTGCAAGGTGCAGATGTGAAGCAGGCCCACACCTGCGCCCACACCCAGAGCTCTTCCTACCCCTCGGCCAGGCTCCCACCTTGATCTTCTGTTGATAGATGTTGTCATCCTCAGCATACTCCTTGTACAGGACCGAGAGCTCTAGCCGCTCCGAGACCAGAGGGTTCTGCACAGCAATCTGCAGGGGCCAGGAAACCCATCGTGCTCCAGCAGGTGGCTATAGTGGCCCTCACTGAACAGCCAGGGCACCTACATGAAGGGTGCACAGTGACCCTCCCCCCGCCCCAATAAAGGTACCCAGTGTCCAGCACAACCTGGAGAGGAGAGGGCTTCCAAAGCAGGTAAGAACAATGGGCAGCGGGCCACAGCCCCTCACCTCTTGCTGAATTCGGTCCTGCTGAGCCATGATGGCTTCATCGTAGGCAAGACAGTTAACACCTGAAGGAGGAAGAAGGCCAAGGGTTGCCATGGGCCGTGGCTAGCTCCACTCCAAGCAGCTGGACGCAGAACAAAAGCAGCCCGGAGAGCAGACTTAGAATCTGAAAGTGCACATCTTCCATTTCACTCCATCCAACTATGTAACCTTGGCAAAGCCCTTCACCTCTCAGGTCTTAGTTTTCTCATCTTTAAAATGCGGGGGCAGAGGTGATCACCCCAAGGTGTGTTCCTCCAGCTCTAGCACCCCCTTCCAGGCCTTCTAGCATCACTGCCAGCAGCCTGGGGATGCTCTGGGGCTAGATGGGGTCTCCTGGGGACGGTAAGTGGAGGAGGGCTTCCTGTGAGCCTGCACTTTACTGGACCACACCCTTTCTCCTGTTGCTCTCCTGTGTGTTCTTAATGGTGCCCATTTTACAGATAAAACAAATGCAGACAGGTGAAGTATCTGCCCAAGGCCACAACTACCAAAGACTTGTGGTCAAAGCCCAGTATGCCTAATTCCAAAGGCTTAGCTCTTCCCCACAATCTCTTCTCTGCCACCTCACTGCCAAGAACTTTCCTCCACTTTAGACAGGAGCTAATTCCACCCTCTTCCTCCACCACTGAAATACCATGAGATGATACCTACAGGTATACTGTTACGTGCCCATGGGAGAGCTGGGCAGGTCCACCCTGTTGACCCCACCGAGCAGCCACCGGCAAGGGGCCAGGGGCCAGGAATTCTTGTCCTGGCTCTTCCTCAGCTTTTGTGATCCTGAACAAGTCCCTTCTGGGAATCTGGGTCTCCCAGTGCTCAGTCCCTCAGGCGTGCGGTTGGAACCGGTGTGTGCGCTAAATGACTTTTAAGGTCAATACTTTGGGACCTGAGTATCCCAGACCCTCAGCTGGGTCTCGACCCATCCCTTGCACTGCCCTGCAATGGGGCTGTCCTCTCACCCAAGGGACCTACTCAGTCCCCAGGGCCTAACTCGTGGGTGGAAATGGAGAGAGTGGCACCATTTTGAAAGGGCCAACTCTTCAGAGATCAAGAAAACAATGCACAGGCAGGCGGAAAGGGGCTGCAAGGCCAGAAGAGGGGGCTCCCCCGGAAATGCAGGCTGCAGTTTTCAGGGGCACACACCCGCGGCCGCTCACTCCCCCGGACGCCCACAGCATCCTCAGCGGCCGCCCAGTCCTTTGTGCTCCGCAATCCGCTGTAACACGACGCCCTCCAGGGCGCGGACGCGGGCTGCTCTGGGGAAGACGGGCGGGCGAGTGACGGAGCCGACACAGGCCTCGGCCTGAATGCAACGACCGGGGCGGGCGGACCGCGGACCTGGGAGCCCGGCGCCGAGGGGGCTGAGAGGGGGGCGGGGCGGCTCAGGCCCCGCCCCGGGAGCGCGCGAAGGAGAAATGCCGCGGGACCGGGCCTGCTCCGCCAGCCCGGCTGGGGGTCGCGACGGCAGCTCTTTCCATTGTGAGGGGGAGGGGAGGGGAGGCGGCGGCAGCGGTGGAGGAGGAAGGGGCCGACCGTGCGCTTCGTCCCCGGCCTCCGGCCGCTCCGCCCCCGGTCTCCTTGGGCACCAGCGTCCCGGCATCGCCCCCGCTAGTCCGGGGTGCACAGCCCAGCCCGAGTCAGTACCTTCGGAGTCGCTACCCAGCGGCTCCTGCTTCTGCTGCTGAGGTTCCTCCGCCGCCATCTTTAAACAGCGCCGCACTGCTGACCGCTTCCGGGTTACCAGTCGCCCTCCTCCCGGAAGAGAGCCCCTCCTCGTGGCCCCTCCTTGGCAACGCCTCTAGCAACGGGAACCCCTCGGGCGTTGGCATCTGAGAGGCTGGTTGTCCCTTTGGCGGCCGCCGCCGCGGCCTGGTGCTGGGACAGCTGCCCCACCCACCTTGCACCCGCGCGCCTGCTGGGCTCCATCTTCCCAGGTTCTCCAAGCTCCCGGGGCTGAGAAGAGCCTCCTGGAGCCAGTTCAGTTTTCCTTTCTCTGCAATTCCAAACGCGGATTGTATGATGGAGATAAGTAGGAAGGTGAAATTAAGATCACCCAAGGCAGCAGTGCTGCGCGGGGTCCCGACCTCACAGCAGGTGAGGAGCGCCTGGCCGAGGAGCGGGGAATCACGCTAACATCAGGGCCCGGACACCACCCCCTCTCCACAGGCCTGCGTTCTGAGCAGGCTTTGGTGTCCTGCTTCCTCCCTTCGTGTAAAGGTCGACCCGTGCTCTTCTGGTTGAGAAAAGCAAGGTCCTTTTAAAAACGGGGAGGTGATAAAAATGAAAAAAGACGAGTGGCTGCCAGGGGTTAAGGAGGAGGTGGGGGCCAGAGGAGAGTGGGTGTAATTGTAAAAAGGAAACAGGCGGCATCTCTGTGGAGATGAAAATATTCCACATCTCAGCTGTATGTGAGTACCCTGCTTTGTGCGGTACTATAGTTCTGCAAGGCGTTACCAATGGGGGAAACCACGTAAAGGGTACCCGGGATCTTTCTGTGTGATCTGTTAAAGTCGCCTGTGAATTACCTAAATATAAAATGGTTGCAAAGTGGCAAGGCCTTGAATGCTGAAGGTCCTGTTATCTAGCGGGTTCACAGTCTGGAGCTCTGGCTCCTGGCACTTCCCTGTTCAGGGCCTTCTTCGTGACAGCGCAGTGGCCTTTTAGCGCTTGAGCGGGCTGCCTGGGCCCCCATCAAGTCCCTCAGCTAACGACAGTACAGGAGACTGAACGTGTGCATGAGCTTCGTCCCGCCCGGGAGCAGCTGCAGTGGCGCCTGGCTTACCACGCAGCCCACGGTGACGTTCCCACCCCAACACCACAAACGTCCCATCTGTGTCCTAGAAACACTGCAAATTACTATTTATTGGGTCACTGAGCCTTGGGGTTTCTTCCAAACTCAGGAAAGCAAAGGGTCCACCCAATTTGAACCCTATGCCTACCAAACTGTTCATTCCTTCTCCAGATTTTGAGAGTGAAATCTGTAACTGCCAATCAGCTCTTCAGTCAGTAGAATAGAATTGGTATTTATGAAGGGTTAATAAGACAGTTGATGACAAAAACATATCTATTATGCTTTTCAAAATATTGAAAATAGCTATAAGACTCCAACCTCCCTACCCCCTTACTTCAACTAGGGGTCCACAGCAGGCAAGGGAGCACACTCTTTTCCATGTCGATTCACTTGTGGCTAATAACTCTCTTACCCTCATTCCATGGGGTTACTTTTTACCATTTTAGAGTCTTGCTGCCCTGCCCTGACGCATATAAAGCTCAGCTGCACACTTGCCAGGAGCCACCAGCACAGCCCGACTTGCCTCCGCCTCCCAGCAGCCAACCCAGAGATGGCTGGCGCTGCTGCCCCTGGATGGCGACGTCTGTGCAGAAACAGCCGCACTGGCAGTGCGGTTCCAGCTGCTGTGGGACACCATGGCAAAGGGGACAGGCGCCAGCCCAGAGCTTTATTTTCCATATAGTGACGCGGCACAGATGCCTCCTCACAGCCCTGTTGGTGGGCAGCATGTCTGGACCCCTCATCTGTAGGATCCTGTTAGGTGGAGGGAGAGAAGACCCCATAGTGGGACCCCATTACATAAAACCATGGCCTCAGAGGGTTTACAAGATGGCAGAGGCCCAGGGGGACCACATGGCTTCAAATGCCCACCCAACCTCTTCCACCTCTCAGTGGAGAAGGCCAGGCGACAAGGACACGGCATGGGCCCTGGGAAGGCTGTGGCCAGGAAAAAGCCTCAAACGTTAGCCAAACACGAAGGCTCGAGGATCCTTTCCGAGGCCAGCTTAGGAGGCAGGCAGCTACTGGACAGGACAGTGGGAGCGCGCCTGCTCCCAGATGAACCCCTGGGGCTGCTGCTGCAGGAACCCACAAGAGTCCAGAGGCGGCAGCCCCAGAATCAGAGGCCAGAATGACGAAGCGTGGCAGGGGCTGTGTGAGGGCTGCTGGCTGGGTTGGTGCTTGCAGGCAGGGTCCAGGCCCCCCAAGGCAGAAAGCAAGCAGAGGGGCAGAGGCAGCAAAAGGAGAGACCTCCCCACCCTAGACTCACACACTCTTCCTCGGGACACTGTCCTCCTATGAATGCCTCACACTCACATTTTAAGTCTGGCTCTGACTGGTGTGGCTCAGTGGGTTGAGCACTCTCCAGTCAAGTGAAGGGTCGCTGGTTTGATTCCTCCTGGTCAGGGCGCATGCCTGGGTTGCAGGTTCGATCCCCTACTGGGGGCGTGGGAGAGGCAACTGATCGATGTTTCTCTTCACAATCTCCCTCTTTCTTTCTCCCCTCCCCACCAAAATAAATAAAATCTTAAAAAAAGAATCTTGAGTCTGTGAGGATCCAGTCTACGTGTGCCAGTCTTCCAGGAGAGCCTCTGAGCACCGGAGTGATGCAACAGTTCCCTAACTGCTACCATAAACAAACCACCGCTGACCCAGTGGTTTGAAGGAACACAAGCGTACAGCTTCCCAATTCTAGAGATCCGAGGTCTCTGGTGTGGGCCACACAGGACAAAAATGACTCATCTGCTGGCTGGGTCCCTTTCCAGAGGCTCTGAAGGACCTTCTCCCTACCCCACACACTGGCAGCAGAATTCTGTCGCCTGCAGCTGTGGGAGGGATTGAGGTCCCCACGTGCTTCCTGGCTGTAAACTGAGGGCCGTGCCCAGTCCCTACAGGCCACTGCGTTCCTTGGTTCCCGGCCCACCTTCTCCATCTCCAAAGCCAGTGCAGGCAGGCGGGGGGCAGGCAGGGGGGCAGAGTCCTCAGGTGGCATCTCCGAGACGACCATCATCCGCCTTCCTCATCTGTCGTCCACCATAATTACTCGTGGATGACACTGGGCCCACCAGGTTACCTGCCACTTGAGCATACTTACCTGTCATCACATCTGCAAAGTCCCCTGTGCCAGCTCAGGTAACTATTCAGCTTCTAGGGATTAGGGCATGGACATCTCGAAGAGGACATTATTCTCCTGGCCACCCACCTTAATTTAAAACGATGAAAACTGAGGCTCAGAGAAGTTGGATGACTTGCTGAAGGTCGTAAAGTAAGTGGCCAAACCAGGCCTCGAACCCACTGGACTGCCTCCCAGTCCACTGCTCCCGACATTCCAGCAGCAGCCATGGCCGCCGTCTCCCCCACGCCCATGTGCACACCAGGGCTGCCAGCCAGTCCCCCCAGACTCGGGATGAGACCGGAGCCCTCAGACACAGAAGGTGCATTTGGGAGTATGAGGAGCCTTGTTTTCTCCACAGGGAATGGCCCCAGCACCCAATTCGGTTAGGGGTGAGAGAGGGGCACCAAAAGGTGACCACATTTGAGGCCTAGTCACCACACTAAGAACCAAAGGAAGAACAGGGTTCAAAACTGACTGGTCACTTGCACCCTAAACTCTCTCCACCCCCAAGTGTGTGACCCTGCCTATGTCCACGCATGCTGCTGCCTCCTAGGACAAGGGGGGCCACTGTCCCTTTGGGTCCCAGAGGCACAAAAAATGGGGGACATCCAAATCAAAATCCTTGGCAGGACTTCTCTCCTGGGGTCACATTCTTGCTACATCGCTGCCTCATGGCCTAATCTGTGTCCACGGCAACCTGGGCCAACCAAGGACCAAGCAGCTTGGAGTGCTCTGCTCGAGACGTGTCAAAAGCAAACCCTCCCAGAGTGAGGCAAGGGACAGGGGTGACTCAGTTGGTTGGGAGGTGATGGCCATGAGGCCTCTCCCCGCAAAGACAAGGGAGCTGTTGAGGTACCTGCAGGTGCCAAGTGCATGCCCCCCGTGCCATAACACCCCTGCCTGGCCTAGGTAGGCCCTTCAGACCCCACCTGGGCTGCCCCTCCCCTGGCCAACACCCCAACCTGTGAATATCTCGCAGCATTCTAGGTGCTGTCCCTTCTGGCCCAGACACACAAAGGCTGGCCTGTGTAGAAGCAAACAAGCCTTTTGGGAGGCAGGTGACCAACTCCCCACCCCTCAGGGAAGCAGCCACGGGCAGGAGCTGAACTTGACACAGGATCCAGGCATTGGGCCCCACAGGCATCACGGGACACCACATGAGAAGGCCAGGAAGGATTAGACAAAGGGAGGGAGAACAGGGTCCACCTTGAGCTTCGGTTAACATGAGTCAGGAAACGAGAGCCCTGCAGAGGCGGCTTTGGGGAGATGTGAGTTCCGATGCCCAGGGCCTAAAGCCAACCACACCCTAGAGCCCCTGGCTCTCACCTGGCAGCTTGGCCCTGCATCCCAGGCCCTGGAGCCTGGGCAGCCTTGGCTCCACGGGGTACGCTGACCCTATGTCTGTTCAAAAATCACCCAATTCACCCCAGCAAAGAGAATGCAGAGGAGAGCTGAAGCTGTCCTCCAGGGCTGAGGGCGGCAAGTCTGATAGCTCCTTCAAGGCACGGAGTCAGGACTCCGCTCAGTGCAGTGCATCGCCCAGCTATGGAGGCCCCCAACCCCCCAGGAAGGGCCCTAAGGAGAGAAGAGCAGCAAATCTCCCAAGCTAAGAAGGGGAAGGGACAGAGAGGCAGCTGGGAGAACAAGAAAGCCATACGCATTTATGGATATAGTGATAAAAGGAAAGGGGCCCTGGAGTTGCATTAAAAAGCAGCACACTAAACTGCCCCACCCTCCACCTGGGAAAGGCAACTGCACCTGAGAAATGGCTGGAGCCCACGGACTGCCGAGCGGAAAGGCTGGCCCCAATGGGGGACAGACAGAAACACACCTGGCCCTGAGCCTGGCATGACCAGCAGTGCTAGAGAAGGTGAACATGAAAGGCTGCCCAGGGATCACGGGCTTCATTTTCCCAAGAAGCCAGAAAACATTTCAACGCACAAAAGCATGCAGAAAAAGGAGCCCTCCCAGCCAGCAAGGAGGATGGCAGAGCACCCGGGACCTCCCCCGGCAGCCGACCAGTGGGACCCTGAGGCCAGCCGGACCCCTTCTCCACACCCTCGCCCAACAACAACCTCAGCTCAAGCATGGAGGCAGAAGCCCAGGGCAAAGTCACCATGAGTTTCTGAGGCAAGATTTAAATAGACTTTATTGTTACAAGGGGGTCCTACCGAACAGGGCCTTATAAAGTGAAATATGTGGTCCCAGGATGTCCCGATGGAGAAATCGAGAGGTCACGATTGCAGAAGTCACTGTAACTGAAGGACAGGATCCGGGGGGGCCAGCCGGGAATGTAGCAGGCACCATCAGGACGGGTGGGGGTGGTCGTCCCAGGGTGAGAGAGAGGACAGCCCCTTCACTCCCCATTCTTGTAGTTCTCCAGGTGAGACAAGACCCAGCCGGCCGGCAGGAGGATGCACAGGAAGCAGGAGGTGAGCCCAATGGCGAGGTCCTACACAGAGCACAAGAGAAGGCCGGCCCAGGGTAAGGAACCCCCAGGGTTCTGGCTGTCTGAGCAGCCTCCCCAGGCAGCCCAGCTGAAAGCCCCCCTCACTGAGTGAAGACTCAGGCTCCAGAGGGAAGAAACACAGCAGATCCAAGGCTCCCTCCAGGCCTTGAGGCCAAGGGTTGGATGAGGAAGCAGGGGCCCGCCAGTGTTAGACTCCACAGAGAAATCCACCATCACTTAATAAAGGGAAGGGACGAGAACAAGGGTTTAAACCTGCTTATGGCTGGTCTGTTGGGATCCAGGAATCTTGCATGGGCTGATAATTCTAAAAAGTACCTCCTCTTCTTTGCCTTAAAAACCCCTCCCTACTCAGGCTGGTGTGTCTCAGTGAATTGAGCAAACAGCCTATGAACCCAAAGGTCGCTGGTTCCATTCCCTGTCAGGACACACGCCTGGGTTGCAGGCCAGGTCCCTGGTAGGGAGCCCTCGAGAGGCAACCACACATTGATGTTTCCCTCCCTCTCTTTCTCCCTCCCTTCTCTTCTCTCTAAAAATAAATAAATATAAGAAAAAACCCTCCCTTCCCATCTCCTTTCCAGGACTGCTATGGACCCTTTGGGGATGGGGATAAAGGCTTCTTACAGCCATTTCCACATTCTCTGTAGTAGTAAAGGTCACAGCAAAACTCGGAGTCCCAATTCTTTGCCACTGAAGGGTGCGACTTTTGACAAGTCGACACACTGCTCCTAAATTCCAGTACCGCTCCATGGAATAATGGCCCTTTCCTCTCGGGTCACTGGGAGGGCTGAATGAGATCTGCAAGACAGTGTCAGCACAGTGCCCGGCACGCCGCAGCGCGCAGCGGGTGTCAGTCCGCAATCGCAGCGGCCTCCCAGCTCTGCTTTTGGCTACAGGCCGGCCAGCCTGGATTCCGAAGACTTGCATTCAAGGCCGGGCTCTGCCATTGAGGAAAGGTATAAAGGCGCCAAAGAGAAAGTTGTCCTTAAGGATTAAGTCCTCCCATGTTTCTGGGAATTACAAAGACCTGCTGGGTATTCGCTGCCCCCTACGCTAGTAACTCATCGCGGTAGCAATTACCATCGTCGCTGACGAAGTGCCACCCCATTCCTTTCCATAACACCACTGCACTCTCAGTAGTTCCTCACCAAGTGCTCGCTAAGGCACCCCAGTGAGCCGAACGACAGGCTGTGACCCAGGCACTGTCCCCCGTGCCCTCCGGACACGCCCAGGCCGGCGCGGCAGCTCCCCGCTACGCGGCGAGCAGCGAGGCGCAGGGCGTTCTCAGAGCCGCCGGGGTGCAGCGCGCCAGACCGGGCCGGTCCCGAAGCCGCCGCTGGGCTCCCGGGCCGGCCCGCTCCTCACCATGGTCCCGAGCTTCTCCCGCGGAGGCTTGGAATGGACCTGGGCACGCGGCACCAGGAGCCGCCGGGCTGGGCCCGTTAGGCCCCTCAGCAGCAGCGGTGTCAGCGCAGACATGACCGCACAGGATGGACGGTAGACAGATAACCGTCAGAGTCCAAGGTCGGGAAGTCAAAATGGCGGTCCCGGACGGATTTCCGGAGCTAGGGCGCCCGGAAAAGGGAGGACCGGAAATGTCACGGAAATGACGAAAGGATACACCTCCCTCCCGCCCATGTCATTTTTGGCGCGTTCCTCGAAACAGCCAATCGACGCCATCCTACAACCGATAGGCAGGACGTGGAAGGGCGTCCCTACCGGTCATGCTCCGCCCCTAAGGCAGGCTATCTTCATGATGGACATCTGTGGCCACCCTATCACGTAAGTAGAAACCTAGACGGCACTCTTGACTCCTCCCTCCATTCATACAGGACTCAAATCTGTCTATACAGAAAGCCTCACTCTCCGCCAAGCCTCCATTACTTCTGGCCAGAACACTAACCTCCTAAGTGAACTCTCCTCTTTTACTCTAATTCCAGTGTCCACGCAATGGCAACCCACCTTCCTGCCTCCCTCCGTTCTCTCTACATCCCTTCCTTATTTTTAAACATAAATCTAACCAAATCATACATCTACTTAAATTTTGGTGGTTCCCATTGCCTACTAGACCACGTTGCAGTTTCTGGATATCACTCTCCAGCCTCATCTCTAAATATTCCACACCCTCCTCCTTGTGCACTGATCCTCCCCGCCCCCTCCACCCAAGGCCCCAAGCCTTTTGCTTCTTTGTATCTTCTTTATATCCATAGGGTTGGCCAAAAAGTTTGGTTTTTTTTCCATATGATGGCTCTAGTAATGCTTAGTTGTCTTTAACTTCATGTGATAAAATTTTGTTAGATTGTATTGTAGCAACCGTCATATCAGTGTATATTTTTAATTTTTTAAAGATTTAATTTATTTATTTTTAGACAGAGGGGAAGGGAGAAAGAAAGACAGAAACATCAATGTGTGGTTACCTCTCACGTGGACCCCACTGGGGACCTGGCCTGCAACCCAGGTGTGTGCACTGACTGGAAATCAAACCAACGACCCCCTGCTTGATGCTCAATCCACTGAGCTGCACCAGCCAGGGCTCAGTGTGTATTTTTTTTTAAAAAACATCAAAGTTAGTGAATTTTTGTGCAGCCATTTTAATATTGAAAATAGAAGAAAATACACATTTTTGGTATATTATGCTTTATTGTTTCAAGAAAGGTAAAAACACAACTGAAACGCAAAAAAAGATTTGTGCAGTGTCTGGAGAAGTTGTGGTGACTGATTGAACATGTCTCGGTACTATTGACATTCTGGCCTGATAACTCTTTGCTGTGGGGCCATCTTATGCATTGGAAGATGTTTAGCAGCACCCCTGGCCTCTACCACTAGAAACCAATAGTGGGAGACAGCCAACATACTCAAAATATCTAAGTCAATAAAGTTATTGGTAAAAATGAAAAGTATGCCCTGGTTGGTGTAGCTCAGTGGATTGAGCGTGGGCCTGTGAACCAAAGGGTCACTGGTTCAAGTCCCAGTCAGGGCACATGCCTGGGTTGCAGTCCAGGTCCCCAGTAGTGGGTGTGTGAGAGGCAACCACACATTGATGTTTCACTCCCTCTCTTTCTCCCTCCCTTCCCCTCTCTAAAATAAATAAATAAATAAATAGAAAGAGAGAAAGAAAGAAAGAAAAATGTGTTCTTTATTTTATGGAATAAACTAAATGAACTTTTTGGCCAACCCAACACCCAGAACATTTTTCAACTCTTACCTAGCCTTCCTTTTTCAGCACTCCAACTTCCAGGCCTCCACTTATAGCTCATTCAACAAATATTTACTAGACACCACCACCCCACCACCCACCACCTCCCGTTCCACCACCCACCACTACCACCACCACACCACCACCCCCCAACCAACGAAAGAAAAAAAAAGAAAGAAAAAAAAAAAAACCGCAAAGCATTTACGAGGCCGTCCTGGGTTCCTGCCAGGGCTCTGAACACTCGGTGAATGGGAGCTCCGTGGCCAGCGCACTGCCGATCCTGGGGGGAGAGAGGGGACAAGCGCTTAGTGAGAAGCTGGGGAGAGTGCGGTGGCGTGACCGCAAGTAACTTTGTCCGCTAGCCTTC
>PVKM010041825.1:0-13008 GCA_004027735.1 Carollia perspicillata | reverse complement strand
TTCCTTCTCTTAGTCACCAGAGTGACTCAGACGAGACCCTCTGGGACCCACTGCTCCAGAGCCTGTAGGCAGGAACCTGGCAGAACTGGCAGAAGCTAGCAAAGGGTGAATAATTTTACCGAAGTCATTTCTCCCAGATCTTTTGTGATACCCGGTCAAGAGAGGAGCCTAAATTTACGTTGTTGTCTCTTTTTGTTTCAAATTGAGATGCATGGGGAGGGGTGGGGGTGGGGCGGCAAATTGTTTGTTTTTTATCCTTTCTCTCCCAGGGAGAGCTATTGCCATTTTGTTTGTCTCCTTATGTGTTCTGAGAACTTGGCTTGGCAACTGTCAAATCAGGGTTCCCCAACACAGCCAGATAGAAACATGGGTTGCACTCCATTTGCAGCTAGGGTCCACCACAGTTGCCAGCTCTCAGGGGCATTGTCTTTTGTTCAGTTATCTTTATGAGGTGCTCTGCAGAAACTTCTAACAGTCACTGTTTATCGTCACTTTTGTTAAACTCATATCTCTGAGGGTAAGTCAGTGTTGATTGCATTTCTACTAATTATCTCACATTGAATACATTTTTAATGATTTCAGGCCTCCTCTAAACAGATTGTCCTTGAACAGTTTTCACTTTTCTCCTTCTCCCCACCTCCCCCGCTGTTAGAATGTTTAAATAAGTTGGCACCAATTTGTTAGGCTATAAAACTGGATCCTTTGCTGGACCCCATTTTATATGAGCATAAAACTTCAGCAGACTTGTCCCTAGTGTTTCCCTGTGGATAGGAAGCAGCCTTTCAGACCATTTTATTGCTTCATTCATCAGTGTTTTACTTGCAAATTGAAGTTTCTGTAGGTGGATATCTTTTTCTATGCTAATAAGCTACCAGCCAGTCTTGCCCAAGAATTGTGTAACCCTTCAGGGTTAATTTCAGAGCAAAGTAATTCAATTCCCAGCAATTCCCTGGAAAAGATAACTACAGGGCAAAATTAGTGCAGACATAAAAGTGAGCATTAAATATTTCTTCTGAGTAGCCATTCACATATTTACCTCTACCCTTAAAACTGACTTACAGAGAATGTCAGAAACAATGGCAGTATCAGCTGTGCTTGTTGATGTCAGCCCAGTGTACACATTGTGAGGGCAAAGCAGTAACAACCTAAGTTAATTGTTTACCTTATTCTAATTTTTGCCAGAAGAGCAAACAAAGGATCTTACCAAACCCACAATTTTGACTAAAACTGCCCCTATTCTCTCTGCTTTTACCACCCACCATACCAATTTTTCATGACTGGATTTGACATTATCTCTTCCACTTGCCTAATTTCCTCTTCTACGTGAAGTGAGAAATAGGGCTATTGAGACACAAGAAATATGATGCCCTTGCAAATTTCATAGAATAAGTGGAGGTGTTTGCCCTTTGCTAAGATAGTGTCATAGCATTGCACAAGAATCGCGTATAAAGACCATTGTTTCTATGTCATCTTTTATTATTATTACTTGAAAATGGTTTTTAAAGGAAAAATTTCATTAAGTAGATTCCATTTTCTTTGTACTGTGAAGGCTTTATTTCAAGTTCATTAAAATGAAATTAATTTTCTTTGAGGACACAGGGAATTATTTTTCAGATGAAAAACGAAAATTCTCACCTTTCAAAAATGTCACAATTCCCCTTATGATAAAACAAGTATTACAGCCCCAGCTGGATTGGTCAGCTGGTTGGAGGGTGGTCCCCTGCAACAAAAGGTTGTGGGTTCATTTCCAACTCAGGCAACATACCTAGCTTCCAGTTTCAATCCCCAGTCAGGGTACCTATGGGAAGCAATCAATCCATGTTTCTCTGTCACATCCATGTTCTTCTTTCTCTCTCCCCTCCCCTCCCCTTCCCTCCCCTTATCTTCGCTGAATTTGGCCAATTACAACATCATAGCATAGTTTAACATGCACCTTTATCCTGTACATTGCCCATAATCTGGAAGTTAGGTTCAGGTTGTTGTTGTTGTTTTGTTGTGTTTTGTTTTTCCTAAAGAATGTCTTGTGATGTGTGTAATTAATACTGTCTGACATTGGATAATACATGAAATGTAGTTGTCCCCATTTTAGTGATTTTTAAGAATGATTATTAGGTTCAGGAGTTGTCAGCCTGATCTGTTATTAAGTATCTCACCAACCATTAACCTGATGAATTCAGCAACATTTGATAATGGTTGCCTAGATATTTTGAAACTATGTTTCAGTAGTTTCTTCCATCATCATATGTTCAATGTTCTATGAACATTGACTTATTCCATTCACACTTTCCAGGGATTTAACTACTAGGGAAAAGGAGGCACATTATCTGTATGTAGAACTGTAAGAGTATCTTAAATCATATCTCCTTTACCTTCTTTCTTGATTTGGGGTCATCACAACTTTAATATATTTTCAAAGAGTATATAACAAATTGATTGATAATCTTTACAGAGATAATATCACTGGTAAAATTGTAGAGACTGTCAGATTTCCTGCAATGTATGCAGTGGGATGTAGTTAATTTTTGTGTTTCTACAGAAACTGAATCCACAGAGATTCCTGGGAAAATATGACCTTTATTTGTACCACGTTATTTAATTTCTTTCTAAGATATCATTATTTTTATTTATGTAAAAACTTGGATGATTACATATTGTTTTTTTCTGTCTGAAATAAGTTAAGGTCTTTTTATTATGTAGAAGCAACTTCTAGTCCTATTTTAATTATCTAATTTAAAATAAGTACCATATATGAAATTGCATAATTAGGACACATAATTAAGTAAAACTTAAGGTGCATTAATAATTGGCATCTATAATGTCTATATTCATGCTTTACTCTTAGGAAGAAATCTTACTTTACAAATCATTTTTATAAATGTGTAGAAGCTTTAAAGTTCTTATTTGATGTGCATGTTCACTTGTCAGAGGTACGCATTTGTGACTGATTCTTATGCATCTCTCAAATGCCCACGCTTAACCTTTGGTATGTTTCCTACCTGACCACACATCGTACACTTCAAAAATACGTGAGAAGTCATACACCCTTCTACACATTCATGAAGTATCTCAAAGGTTGCCTTTATCACACTCACCTAAATGTCTATAATACTATGTATTTGTCCTATGGTGTTGCATTTTTAAAAACATTAGTAATCCTCCATATCTACTAATCTAAAAATACCCTAACAGCTTTCACACCACGGAGTTTTTGAAGAATCTTATTCAAGTGCCTAGATAAAAATACAGAGGAAAACTTGCGTTGTTAAAAATGGAAATATTCCAAATAAGGCCACAGAACAATATTTAAATCCAGTATTTTAACATGTATATGATTAAATTAAAATTCTAGTGTTTCTCTTTACATATGGTCCTGCATCCAGATGGTACATTAATACATTCTAAAGGATGAGTGGATCTAGGATACATACTATACTTAACACCCACCTGAGAAAGCACCGGATACATTCTTTGACTCAGTTTATTATTCATTTTCACCACATTAGATTGCTCCCAGAACACAGTCCCTAAGTATTTGTGTGCAGCTAAAGTCAAGCCAGATCGTGCTTACAAAACCAGTTACAAGCCTTGTTTCACAAGACATTGTTTGAGCTTCAGAACACATGCCTCTTGTTTCTAACCCATTTTGATTTTTTCCTCCACTTACCGCTATTTAAAATTATTTTGCTTCTTTTTGTTTGTTTGATCTTTGAAGTAGTAATTCAGTAGTTTATTCACTGTATTCTCCTCTCCCAAATGCTTCCGCATCTTTACAGCCACACATCTGCCCAAAAATATTTTCACGAAAATAAGGGTTTTGTCCATCTAATGTATTACTGTACCACCCACATCTCAAAACAGGGCTTAGAACAGAAGACAGGCCTAGTAAAACACTTTCTCCTAGCTCAAAAATGTCTTCATTTACTTTTAAAAATATCCTTAGTGTTGCATGCACTCCCTTGGATGCAGTGTGTCTGGCTCTCCTCACTATTGAGTTATCGTCCAGTTGTTAGTATTGTTCTCCATATTTTTCTGATTGTTGTCTCCAGGTAATGGTTTCTGAGCATTTTAGTCAGCCAAGACCAGTTTTTGAGTTACTTCTTACCCTAATTGAAATATGTTGTCCTACTAAGTAATCCTAGGTATGCTTTACCATTTGTTCTCTGGAAATTGCAGGTATAAGGTCTGTTAAAATGAGAAATTGAGTGTCCTTTGTTGCTCAGTCCTTCATTTTGCTTATTGAGTCTATCAACAATTATTGAAGTCACAATAGATAGTATTTTACTATATATACATGTAAACATTTATGGATAAGTATTTAAAGAAGCACTATTCCTTATTTTCATTATAATAACCTTGTTCTTTTCCCTATTCTATTTTGAAGCAATTCTCCTTATAATGTATATTTTTTTATTTTCAGTTTTATTTAAATTCAATAAAGTATATTGTTACTAATTTTCAAAGTCCTGTACTACACTAGAATTCATTTATGAATGGTTTCAGTGATTGTTTTTCAAATCTGTAATTAGTTTTTAAAAAATTTTTAAAAGTGTCTTCTTCTCTGATCCCCATAAATTATAACCTTATATTTGAAAACCACAAGATCACTGAAGCTACCTTATGTTGAGCAATATATTGCAAATATTCAACTGTGTTTGATATATGATTATGTCTAACCTAAAAATGTTACATCACACTAAAATTGACTTTAAGTGGGAATAGAAATCAAAATAATAATCAAGAAGAATGTGGATGACTATATAGCAGCAAAACTTGTAAGTAAAGCAATCTACATATCTAGCTGATTTTCAGACTATGGTGGATTTATACCCTCTTTTATCATTTCTATTTTACAGAGTAATAAGTTCCTAAAGGGTTTTATTTAGCCACAAATTTTGCATAATCTTCAAAATAGTTAGATTGATCTTACTGTTTCCCTTATTTTAATCATTCTTTCATTTTACCTCTTGTAAGAAAATAAAATCTCAATAAAATATGATCTTGTCATATTTTATAGACAAATTAACTTATTAATAAGTGTAATAAGAGAGATTCTATAAGAAATATAGGTCATTTCCAGGAGCAGATTTATTTTTATGTATCTGAAGGAGATATACTTATATTCATGGATGGAAAGAAGAAAAAATAATAAAGATGCCTTCTTTTTCCCCACAAATTACAAACATGAGATTCCAATAAAGAACCAAGGAGTTTCGTTTTATAACTTGTTAAAATTATGCTTGATTTCCTCTGATAAAAGCAAGAGTTAGATTAGCTATGGCTATTTAGAAAAAAATAGTAATGTAAAACTTTTCCAAACAAAAATAATAGTACATATTTTATAAAGTTACAGAAACAGTATTTTTTAAATCACCTATCAGATCAGTGGAATGTAATACATATACAAGAAACTAATTTTAATATAATCCCAATTTTTAAAAATACTTATGCATGAAAAACGTGGGGAAAAGGTCCAGCCATTGTTAGTATAATGAGAACAGTTTGTGTGACATCAATGTAACCTGGCAGCCAAGGAGAGTGGACTGGAATGGGGGTGTGTGAACAATGAGGACTTCACTATGCTAGTCAGTGGGGATGGTAGATGACATTGAGTGAGCATGTGCATGGTGTGGCCATTTTGTTCAAGATTACTGAGCAAGTAGAGCAATGAATCTGCATCAAATTTTGTGTTAAGCTTGAACATTCCTTCACAGAAACCATATGAATGATTCAGAAGGCTTTTGGGGATGATGCAATGAGTGCAGTGCAATTAAAAGTGTGGCACGAGCATTTCCAAGATGGTTGAGAATTTGTTGAAAGTGATCCATGTTCTGGAAGACCTGCAGCAAGCAGAACACCTGAAAATGTTGAAGGTATACGGGCTGCAATCAATGAAGATCTGTGACTGACAGAGCAAGACCGAGAAGCTGATCTCAGGATTACAAAAACTGCCATGTCCAAGATTTTGATTCAGGATTGCGGCATGAAACATGTTGTGGCAAAATTTGTCCCATGGCTTCTGCTACCAGAGCAGAAGGAATATCATGCTTTAGTTACTAATTTGATTCAAACTGCTACCAATGAACCAGATTTCTTCGAGAAGGTCATAACCGGAGATAAATTGTTGGTCTATATCTATGATCTGGAAATAAAGGCCCAGTTGTCCCAAAGGAAGTAGCCTGGTTCTCCACACCCAAGGAAGGCTCAACAAAGCTGCAGCAAGATCAAGACCATGTTAACTGTGTTTTTTGATTGGGAAGGCCTTTTCTATCACAATATGCCCCTCCAGGCCAAACAATTAATAAGAAGTATTACTTCAATATTCTTCATTGATTGAGAGATGCTATATGACAAAAACATCTACAGCTATCAGCAACTGGTGATTGGCAACTTCATCATGACAACATGCCCACTCATACATCATATTTCATGCAGAATTTTTTGGCAAAACCTCAAATCACTCAGGTGACTCACCCCCACTCGCCAGCCCCATAGCCTGGATTTGGTGCCCTGCAACTTCTGGCTTTGCCCAAAACTAAAATCATCTTTGAAAGGGAAGAGATTTCAAAGCACGATAAGATTCAGGAAAATACGACAGGATTCTAGCAAAGAACTTTACAGAATGTTTTGAACAGTGGAAGAGACTCTAGGAAAACTGGTAAGATCCCAAGGGGCCTATTTTGACAGGGACAGAGGCATCATTGTCCTATGTACAAAGTTTCTTTTATCTTCTTCTTATACAGTATCTTCTTCAGTAAATGGTCTCTATTTATCTTATTTATGTGGCTAGGTACTTTATGGAGAGAACTCATATACATTGGAAAATTAGCAACAGGTTCACTTTGAATAATGACAAGTAACTATTTTTATTCTTTTAATATTTTTCTATTTTGAATTATAGAAAAATTATCTATTTTTTTATCTATAAAAACTGTGTATTGACTTTATAATAAGAAAAAACTGAATTCTCAAAAAATTTGTAACTGTTGGTTTAGTTTTTGAAAACAATGATTATAAAATATGGTCTAATAAATGATAATGAAATATAATTCTGACTCCAAAAAATTATTTATATTTACCCGAAAAATATCTTACCATTTGATTTGAAACTGTTGAGCTCTTGATCTATCTATTATCACAATAATGACATTCAATGTTTTGTTATCTTATGTGCTAGTGACCAAAATTAGCTTAGTTTTTTCACTGATTAATTAGAATTTTGGTTGGGTTTAAAAAGAACATCTAATTTAATTTAATCTAAGCTATCAGAAGAAATATTGATTCTCTTTAAAAGAAAATAGGTGATATTCCAATTGACGATAGAAATTGATAATAAATATCATCATTATAAACAAAGTTTTTGGACCATTTTTCTATTTTTTTCAGACAGACAAGAAAAGTGGTTACATTAAAATCATTAATATGCTATTACCATAATGCAATTGTCTTCTGAATTCCTTTTCACTACCAGTTACACTATTCCCAGCACAACTAACAAACTAACTAACTAATTATTTTAATTGGTTACTTTCAAAATTATGTAAACTATTGTTAAACTACATATTAAATAAACTTGGGAAATACATATAGTACCTATCCTTGCAAATTAATGAATTTATATACATTTAAAAAGTCAGTATCAAGACATTTCAATGTTAAAATTGTTGAAAATCACTTCCCTATTGGAAATATTTTTTGTAAAAACTTCTTTTTGGGGGTATGTGTACAATATTAAGATTACAAATACACTTTTAATAGTGTGCCTCCTAGTGTAATATCTGTTGAAATGATTGTTCTTTCACTTGAATGCTCTTCATTTGTGTAAAGGTATCTATCATGGTCCCAGAATATTTGGGGGCTAAATGCCACTGCTTATATAGTTTCAAAATGATATGGTTTTTAAATCAGACAGTTCCATCCTGGTAAACTTCAGCTGTAGCTTCCATAATTTGTTATTATATCTTACAAAGTTTTCACATACCCAGTACTCCCACATCCTGATCATGCAGAGTGACAGAAAGCTATGGCTCTTAAACTTTTTAAACATGACTTATAGGAAAAATATATTTTTACCATAATTCATTTTATAACCTTGATGGAGTGTATTTCATGTGTCATGTGCAAGTGTATGTACTGGAGATTGAGAAGTAATTGTACCTCAAAAATCTTTCCCCCACACACTGGGTAATCTAGTCTCTCTCGCTTTCTCTCACTCCTAATTATTTCTTTGTATTTTTATTCCATTCACTCATTTTATCCTATTCTCTTATTTTTCAGTTATAAAAATAAATAAAGTGCTCATTAGGAACCACTAATTGAGTCAAGATTCAATAATGTATGTGGAGCCCCAATTTGAAAAACACTTCCATTTAACAGGGTTTTTTAAGCATCCTAGAATTTATTTTTTTTCTTATTTATGCCTCATTGCTGGCTTCTGTCACCAGTCTTTTTCACTAAGCTAGTTTGAGATAGAACTCTCTGAATCTACATTTATATAACCTGTTTTTAATCCAAATGGGGAATCTTATATGTATTTCTGTCAAGTTCTTCTTTATTGATGTCAGTCCATCATTCAAGCCTATCAAGATTTCTGAACTCTGCCACTGTCATGAAATATATTAGATAATCCTCCTAAATCCATCATCCATAAGTATGAAAGGGTGGCTGCTCTGTCATGATCCAAGTCACTGATTAAAAAAATATTTCAAATTTCTATAGTTCTCCTCTAGAGTCTCCCTCTTGTCATTTGTCCAGTTTTATGGTTATATTTGCATGTCAAAACATGAATCTCCCTTCATTTTTTATGACTCAGAATGTTTGCTTCCTATTATACTGAAAAAGTCTAACAGACTATTAAATATGTGATAAGTTTTTAATTTTTTATGTTCTCCTGAGATAACAATAACCCATTTAGAAACACACAGTTAAGTTTCTGTTTATCCTAGCTCCAAGCAGCCATAACTGAAATGATATTTTGATGTCACAGTGTACTAGGAGCCATTCCTAGAACTAGAAGTTGGTCTAGAGCTAGCAATTTTTCTGACACATGTGCTTAGGTGCTAAGCAGTGTTCCTGGTGAGCACAAAAGTCATTCGGCTATTCATCCTCAACCTACCAGTAATTTCCATATAATTTCTCTGTTGATCACAGGATCTCAGTGTCCGTGGTAGCTCTTGAGTACAACTGAAGTCTGGTTAACTGGGGCCAGATACCCTCCATCTGGCTCAAAAGCCTCCATTTTCTGGCCAGACATGTTACTTTGTGTTTAACTTACATTCACCTTGTAGAATGTTATTAATAGGAGATCATTAACAGGATATTATTAATAAGATGTTTTCTTTAGATAAGAGCATACAGCAAGGTATTAACCAGTGATAATTTGAATCCTTATTCTAGTTATGAATTGATTGCATTACTTTTGGCGACATCTTGAAATTGTCTAAGTTTCTGTTAGCTTTTTCTATAACCCAAAGTTAGAAATACATGTAACTCACTTATCTCACAAGGCTCATGTAAGAATGGAGATTATGCTGTAAGGAATACAGTCTAAGTGTTCACTAAATGATAGGTGTAACTATCAATTAGTATTCTGGTATCACCCCTTAAAGTGGGTCACCACTTCATCTGTAGAAACTACATGTTCGTAATGCAAAAGGAAAGCCATCTTCATTTCTACAGCATCAGCTTATTATAGTGATGCTGCCTCCTTTTATCTCTGCATAGGATGCATTTCTCAATGTTGGCAGTCTTCCTCCACTTTGTCAGAGTATAAAGCATATGAGTGCTTTATTTTTCTGTAGACATTTATATGTAAGACCTGACAAATACCAGGCCTAGCTCCCCAATTATTGGGAAGATCATTTCATCTCTCTGAGCATCATTTCCCTCATTTGTAAAACAAGAAACTAAATTTACTTTGAGGCAATGTTTTAACGATTGAAAGTAATATAGATAAAGTACTTAACACAATTATTAGCACAAATTGAGTGCTCAGAATATGGAAGCTGTTATTTATAGATTGTTTTCCTATTCATTAAAGGATATGATCCATAATAAATAAGAAAAAGAAAAGAGGTCACAATATTTTAGCTTATTTCCAACAGGTATATTTCTTTGTCCTTTCACAAAATTGCAATTAATTTTCAAATCCTTTGCCTACCATTTCTTTAAGCAACTAACTAATAAATCTAGAAGAACATTGAAATTTCTAGTGATGGTAAAAATGCAGAACAAATACCTCTGGCATCGTAGTGAAGAATTCATTTTACCATAAAAAGTGAAGGAATTAGTAATTAATAGTATGGCCTTTAAATCAGGCAAAAAGAACTGAGTTTGAATTTAATCTAGACTTGTATTGGCTGAGTCACAGGTCAAAGTTTTCAGCTTTTCTTACCTAGTTCCTCTTATATAAAATGGGCCTACTAATAGTATTTCTTCATTTAGTATGAAATAATATAAATAAGACATATTTAAATGTTTAATACTTAATAAAAAAGTAAAAATTAAAATATCATAAAATAAAAGTTTAATACTTAGTACATTTGCAGGTAGAAAATTATTGGTAAATAGAATCTCATTGCTATTTCTTTCTACTGCTCTGTGAAAAACCTATTTTCACTTCCTAATATTCTGTATTGATAATCATGACCAAAACTAGTTTACCTTTGGAATGTGAATTTTAGCTATGTATTCATTGCCCAAGATTTTCAAATAAGACAGTGCAGACGCACTACAGTGTTCCTCGTAAACTAACCATGTAAAATTGGTAGCATGCACATATGTCAAGAGTTTATTTAATGCAAGATTTATATACCCACGTAAAAACATAAATTGTAAATACAAACGGTGTCTAATGTCTGTCAGCAGTCTTAGTCATGAAAGGCTGCTTTTGTTGCTATCGTAGTTGCTATTACTACTATCACTATATGGTCTGACATTGTATAGCCTAATGGCAATGTCAAGAAATATGTGGAAGAAGGTAAACGTAATTGCAGATGCTTCCCTAATACAACTGTGGCATGTAAGGAATTCCCAAGTTCTCTGCTTGGGAAGACAAATGTTGGGATTCTGATATTCTCGGTTCAGATGAGCACTATTATATGTTCGAAAGTATCTCCTAGATATATCATCCTCCCACCTGCACTAGGCATCTCTAAAGAGGAAAATGCACTTTCTAGTCTATTTAACCTTATTTTATTACCCTTGAAGGTCTCACACAGAACAGGATTAACATATTTGAACAAATGGAAAAATTGGCCTAAAAATGCAAGTATCCATCTACAAAATGAGCACTCATTATATATTTTCTGTGTTTCACAAATGGTACTAAGGCTAAGGATACAATGATAATTAGAACATTAGCCCTGCCTTTCAGGGGGTCTCTTGGTCAGGGGGAATGAACAGGCATGTACATAAATGAGCAAAATGCAATGCCTGTTACACAAGAGGTAGGAAACTCTATTGAAAGATAGAAAAAATATTTTATATCTATTTAATGCTTTATAAATAAGTCACCTTTGAACTGTGAGAAGTTCAATATGTGTTTCAGAGATTAAGGTCTCAAGAGCTGAATTAGGAGAAATAGCAGGTAAAGAAAGAGTTTCAACTGAAGCGAGAGAGAAAAGAGAAGGGGAGGCAAGATGAAAGTGCAGAGGACAATTGGGAAGAGAAGGAAAGGGAAGTGTAAGAAATTATCAAATAGCAAGCCTTGGACATGCCACTGATAAACAATACTGATCGATGAAATTCTAGTGGTGTCAGTTTATTGGTATAAATAACGATTCCCTAAATTCATAAATCAATATTTTGATTATCACATATCATTTTCAAAATGCTCAGCTCTCAAATCCAAAAAATGTATTTGAAATTACGTGTACATTTTGTACAGGTAATTATATTTCCAACATTATTAATTTAGTAATAGTTTTTAAAATCCGGTCCCCCAACCACTATTTTAAATGGAAAGAATGTGTTAAAGCAAAAATCAAAGTTTTCTTATGTAAGTGAAGTTTCTAAAACTCTTCTGCACTTTAAGGACTTTTTAAACCATGTTTCTTGCTGGTGACAGAATGTACCTTTTGACAATTTAATTGTGTGATTTAGGTAAGCTCATACTGATGTAGATAGATCATCTCATAAACTGTATTAACAACTACGTTAGACTGAGTTAGAAATCTATAGAGAAAAAGTTGTCCTATAATTGTTACTACATCTAAATTTCTTTCTAATAGGAAATATGCATTTACTTATTTTGGTAGTAGTGTTTTTACTTATTTAATACAAAGGTTTTTAATTCTTTGAACTTAAAAGTTTAAATTTAAGTCCAAATTTAATATTTGATTGATAACAATGTTAATGTGCTTTTACCAATGTAGCTTAACACAATGTCATTTGCAAGTAATTACCTTATGAAGTATTACTGAATCTTTAAAATTAATAAATATAAAATATAATCATATGTTTACTATAAAGTCCTATCTAATCAGAAAAAATAATTTACAAAAGTAGATTAAATACAAAGTATTATGCCTGAATGGTCCAGCTGATTATTTCCACTCTGTAATTCGCCTTGAAATCTAAATTAACTACAATATAAGACAGAGTTTTATAGATTATCAACAATATTTTGAATTATATCTGAAACACAAGAATAGCCTTTAAGGTCACTTTTCTGTATTATCCTAATTGGCTAGCAGTTTCTCATAAGTTCTCCCTAACTGGTATTGAAATAAATTATAAGCCTGTTTTATTCTAATGTGAAAGGTCAGTATGAATCCAGTAGTAATGTTCTATTCCATTTTCTGGCATAGATTTTACAGATAATTATTCTTCTTAGAGTCAGCATACTACAAGCTCCAATATGACAGTGGCTTAATAATAGCATTGTATTAATTGTGATGATTGAAAGGTTTTCCCTCAAGCTCCTATATACACTGATCATGACAAATGGTAAGCCAACACTTACACATATTGATGGACATTTTAAATTTAAATGTATAAATAATTATATTT
>PVKM010041824.1:0-13004 GCA_004027735.1 Carollia perspicillata | reverse complement strand
CTTCTTCAAGAAGACCCTTTTACATTTCATATCATGCAGATTTGGTGACTATGTACTCCTTTAGTTTCTTCTTGTCTGAGATACTCTTTACCTGTCCTTTGATTATAAATGATAGCTTTGCTGGGTAGATCAGTCTTGGTTGTAGGTCCTTGATTTTCATAATTTTGAATATTTCTTGCCAATTCCTTCTAGCTTGCAAAGTTTCTTTTGAGAAATCAGCTAACAGTGTTATTGGAGCTCCCTTTTCGGTAAATAACTGCTCATCTCTTGCTGCTTTTAGATTCTCTCTTTGTTTCTAACCTTTGGCATTTTAATTATGAGGAGTCATGGTGTGCATCTCTTTGAGTTCATCTTGTTTGGGACTCTCTGCGCTTTCTAGACTTGTATGTCTACTTCCTTCACCAAGTTAGGGATGTTTTCTGTCATTATTTTCTAAGATAGGTTTTGATTTTCATGCTGTCTCTCTTCTCCTTTTGGCACCCCTATGATGTGAATGTTGGTACAACTGAAGGTGTCCCCGAGGCTCCTCATACTATCCTCATTTTTTTTTTTAGATTTTTTTCTCCTTGTTGTTCTGATTGGGTGTTTTGTGCTTCCTTATATTTCCAATCTCTGATTTGATTGTTAGTTTCATCTACTCTACTATTGATTCCCTGTAAATTGTTCTTTATTTTAATTTGTGTACCTTTCATTTCTGACCGGTTCTTTTTTAAGGATTCCATACTCCTGTTTATGATGTTGAAGTTCTCACCAAGTTCACTGAGCATCCTTATAAGTAGTGTTATAAACTCTGCATCTAGTAGCTTGCTTCCTCCATTTTGTTTAGTTCTTTTTCTGGGATTTGGTTCTGTTCTTTCATTTGGGCCATGTACCTTTGTCTCCTCACTTTGGAAGCCTCCCTGTGTTTGTTTCTGTGTATTAGGTAGACATATTACATCTCCTAGTCTTGGTAGAGTAGCCTAATGTAGTAGGTGTCCAGGGTCCAGTGGCACAGGCTCCCCTATTACCCAAGCTGGGTATTCAAGGTGCACCCACTATGTAGACTGTGTACACCTTCCTGTTGTAATTGAGCCTTGATTGCTGTTGGTACAAGCAAATTTGCCATGGTCAGTGTTCAGTCTGGAGTAACACAGTGTAAGCTACAAAGAGATCTGTAGATAGTTGCTACATGTGCTGGGCTTGGAGGTTCCCAGGATAGGCCAAGCTATAAACCAATGCCAGCTACTGCTGGTGGTGGGCCTGGGGCACCTTAGCAAGATATACCAGGCTTGCTGAAGACAGGTGCTGCTGTGTGAGAAAAATCAGGAAAATCTGGAGCATGGGCCCAGACAAGCTATTCACTGGAAATGCCACTAGAAGCTGTTTGGGTGAAGTGTTTTCTTGCCCAAAAGTTGGGTAGAGCAGGGCCTCAGAGAATCACCAGGGTGGGACAAACTGAGCCAGGTTGATGGAGTTTCAGATATGTTGCCCTCAGGCTCTGTGTCTCCATTGGGGGAGGGCTCAAAAAATAAACAATGGCCTCTGCCAGCACTTCTGTTTGGAAGAAAGTGGCCCCCCAGCTCTCTCCCTGGTGCTTACTCCCCATATGTGTCTGATGCATTTCAATCTGCTGCTGCTGTGCTGGAGCTCAGAGGGAGTAAGTCTGAATAAGTCTGCAAATGGGCCCTTTAAGAGGATCTGCCAGGGAGTCCAGCAGTTTCTATCTTCCACTGCCTCAATCCCTGCTGGTTTTTATAGCCAAAAGTTAGGGAGACTTCTTTTCCTAGCACTGGAACCATGGGCTTGGAGCCTGGTGTAGGGCTGGGATACTTTGATCCTGAGATATCTCTTCTGATTTTTATCTCCCACATGTTGGTATGGCACCAGCCCATTCCATGTCTCTACCCCTCCTACCAGTCATGTTGTGGTTTCTTTAATTCTGTGGTTGTAGATTTCCTTTCAGCTTGATTTCTGACAGTTCAGAATGAGGGTTATTCTATAGTTTACTTGTAATTTTGATGTGGTTATGCAAGGAGTCAAGCAGTGTTTTCTTGTGCCTCCATCCTTGCTTTATGATTTTACCTATACATTCTTGTACACATTTTATGTGAATGTGTTTTCATTTCTCTTGGGATGATACCTAGGACTGAAATTGTTGATAAGTGTATGTGTAGTGTATTAAGAAACTATTAAACTGTTATCTAAATATGTACCATTTTTACATTCCTGCCAGTAGTTTAGGAGAGATCCAATTGCTTCACATCCTTGACAGCACTTGATATAGATTGTTTTTTTTTTTAATTTTAGTCATTCTAATAGATGATTAGTAGTATATCACTGTGGTTTCAGTTTGGGTATTGAACACTGATATAGCTTCTTATAGATTCTTTTTAAAATTCACTTGTGGATATTTTGGATACCAGCACATTGTCAGATATGTGCAATATGAATATTTTCTTTCATTTGTGGTTCATCTTTCTATTTGTAACTATCATCTTTCAAAGAGCAGAAGTTTATACTTTTGTGAAGTACAATTTATAATTGTTTTATGGTTCATATTTTTAGTGTCCTTAGAAACAGTTTTGTACCTCCAAATCATGAAGATTTTTTTATGCTTTCTGTTGGAACATTTGTAGTTTTGCCTTTATGGTAATCAATTTTGAGTTAATTTTTTTTCAAAGTGTGAGGTGGAGTTGAGTTTAATTTTTTTTCTATGTGAACATCCAACATTTGTTCTCGCACCATTTGTAGAAAATATTATCTTTTTTTTTTCATTAAAATGCCTTAGCATTTTATTTTTTATTTTGTTTGATTTTCAAACAAAATCAGTTGAACCTTTATTGTATAAGTCAATTTCTGGATGTTATATTCAGTACCATTGTTCTATGCCTTTCTATATACTGATAACAGACTATCTTGAATACTGTACCTTTAGTCCATCTTGAAGTCCGGTATTGTAAGTCATTCAGCTTTGTTCTTTTTAAAACTTGATTTGGGTCTTTTTAGTGTGGCTCAATTGGGCATTGTTCTGTGAAGTGAAAGGCCACAGTTTTGATTCCTGGACAGGGAGCGTGCCTGGATTGCCGGTTCATTTCCCAATAGGGGTGGGTACAAGAGGCAACTGATCAATGTTTCTCTTTCACATCAATGTTTCTCTCCCCCTCTTTCTCCCTCCTTTCCCCTCTCTTTAAAAATAAATAAATAAAATCTTTCAAAAAATGGATTTGGCTAATTTTTAACCATTTGTATTTTTGTGTAAGTTTTAGAACCCTATTGTTAGTATATCAGAATGCCTACTGTAATTTTTATTTGGATTGCATTAAATTTGTAGATCAATTTCAAAAGAATTGACATCTTAACAAAATTGAATCTTTCAATCCATGAACATACTATATCTTTCTGTTTATTTTTCTTCTTTATTTGTTTTAGCAAGCTTATAGTTTTCAGTGTTTAGGTCTTGTACATAGGAGTATTTTATTAAATATATCTATGAGTATTTCAGATTTTTGATGCTATTATATATAATGACTTGAATTTTGTTGATTTGAATTTCTAATTGTTTGTTGCTAATATATCAAAATACAGTTCAGTTTTGTATATTGACCTTGTTTTCCAGAGATCTTTCTAAGTTATTATTTGCAGTAAGTTTTTAATAGATTTCTTAGGTTTTTTTAAAAATTACATGAGCACGTGAAAGTCATTTTTAGATGGCAAGATGGTAAAAGAAATTATTTCTGTTGTGGAAATATTGTTAGAAAGAAGATACTTTACAAAAAAAAAGAAAGATTTTCAATTTAGCCACCCTACAGTTGCTCATGAGATATAAGATTCAAATTTGCAAAATTGCACATACTTTTATTTAGCCTTAGATGCCATGTGATAAAAGAGATACAGCCTAATTAATAATTTGGGTAAAAAGTACTCTGGGTAAGCTCAAATATAGGAAGAAAAGTTGTCGGTCTGTAACCTAAAAAATTGAATTCAAGACATAGATATATTTTGATTCTTTCAAATATGTCAAAGGAGAATTTCAGCCAAATATGAAAAAATTAGTTTATTTCACTTGGACAGTGTCCCAGTTATGGTAGGTCAAAAATTCAGATTTATTGGAGTTGTCAAGTAAGAAATATTTTATTTATTGTTTCATTTCATTGTGTGCTACATATTGAACATATTCATACCTTGTTTTTCTCAATAGTCTCTCTAAAAAGTGTCATATATTCACTTGCTAAAAATAATTCTGTATATATGTACAAATGCTATGAATTATCACTGGCTGATGGTGGGACTATTGAAAGAAATAGAGGTCAGTGAACTTAGTCATTTTTTTGTTATTTGACAATTCTTGTTGGTTGCATAGTAGAAGAATTTTACACAAAAATTCTGTATTGTTAAGTCCAAGTCACAAATGTTTGCCACATATTCAAGCAAAAGCAACAAAATAGTGTTGTGATTAAAGTTTTATTTACCATTTTCATTGTTTATATGGGTAAACCTGAAGCTCAAGGCAAGGAAACTGCAAAAAAATTGAGAAATATTTTGTTGATATTGATACATTCAAAGTGATTTTTCAATTTATGCAATACCCTTTATGAATTTGGAGTTAATAAAACTGAGTTGACACAAGATTTAGTGAATTTGCTCACTAGATAGTGATAGTTTTTAAACTGATATGCTTTTGCTTCTGAGTTACAGCAGTGATGTTTTAACATTTTTATTTATTTATTTTTAGAGAGAGGGGAAGGAGGGAGAAAGAGAGGGAGAGAAACATCAATGTGCGAGAGATCCATCCATCCATTGCCTCTTGCATGCCCCCAACTGGGGACCTGGCCTGCAACCCAGGCATGTGCCCTGACTGGGAATCGAACTGGTGACCTTTCAGTTCACAGGCCAGCACTCAATTCACTGAGACAGCCTAGAGATAAAAGCAGCAATTTTTAAAAAGATGAACCAATTTAGTGAATGTAAATACAAATATTGAATGAATATATTTATGTGGTGCATGGATAGTGTTATTGGAAAACTTTGAAGCATGTTTGGAACAACTTAGATGTGTGAAATACTTTTTAAACTCACATTGATAAAATCTAAGTACTGACTAAATATTTATGATTATAATATAACATCCTAATTAACATGTTCTCTATACATTAAATACACAATGACTTTCAAAGACCTGGTTTTAAGAAAAGAAAACAACAATCTCAATAATTTTTATAATGATTACATGTTAAAATAATTTTTTTATTTTGGATCTTTTGGGTTAAATAAATTATATTGTAATTCATTTCACCTTTTTTGTTTTGCTTTTAAAAATGATAAGTCTAAGATAAGTCTTAGAAAATTTAGTGTTACTTATGTAGGTTACAATATATTTTCTTTCATTAGCATTGAGCTTGACTATTGTCTTACATAAAAGTTTGTGGCCATTTTCTGGATGCTTGAGGTTGAGAATAAGTTTGAGTTAAGGGCAGTTTGGCCTTAATTCAGTCACTAGTAGTGACTTGGTTATCCTGGACATTTCAACTGCTCTGTAAGTGAGATTTATAATACATTTTAGTTATTAAATATTAACACCTGATCCAGTGGATCCTACTGGGTTATGGTCATATGTGTAAGCACCTAATAACATGAAACGAGTCTGTGCTTGTATATATTAATTGCTGTAACCTCCAGTGAGCCATAACACGATACTGATGGTCTTTAAGCCTCTGATTGCTTGCATTCCTTCAGGTGAGTACATCATTCAGAAATGTTTTGCATTGCCACAATTGAGAGTACACACATCCTGAGAGTGGCAGCGTATGCACTATAGAGTTTCTTGCAACAACCATCAACTGGCAAAGGTAATCCTGGAGAAGTAGTATGTTAAATTGGCCCCTTGGACACAATTCAGAGAAAGGAGAGCTGTTCGCATAGCAGGCATGCTTGGTGTAGTTTGGCAACTGGTATGATTATGTGCCTCAATTACAGGGCATGGTAGGTAAAACTGCCTCTGTTTCTGAAGTAATGTAGATTGTGGAGTGGGAACAGATGGCTTAAAAATACTTGACTTTCTACTATATGACCACACTAATAGTGAAAATAATTTTAAAAAGTTATGGCAATTTTTTATAAATCTGGAAAACATCTTGAATACAAATGTGTAAAATTAGCCAAATCTGGTCAAAAGAAAGACATATTTTTAAAAATCTTTTATTGCAGTAGAGTTTACTAATGAAATCTCATTATTGATAAAATTGTTATATAAACATGTAAGAATTTTACACTCTGCAAAATTTCACATTTAGTAATCTGCATATTTTGCTCTATTTTTATCTTCTCAAAAACAAATTATACATATTTTAAAAACTTCTTTTGCCTATTTACTTACATGGCTTCTGAATTAAAGAGTAATTCATGAAATTAGGGCACAAAGCTCGTGAATCAGGATTTTACATTTGGGTGACTTGCTTTAATTTATATTCTTAGGATAGCATTCAATCTAAAAGTAAGGTTCACCAGTGTTCAAAGGTACCTAGAAATTTAAACGAATTAATCTGTGGATGGACACCGGTTGCTTCTATCTTTGGCTATTGTGGAGACCTGCTTTCAGTTCTTTTGGCTGCATACCAAGTGGAATGGCTAGATGAGTTGGTAATTCTATTCCTAACTTTTTAAAGAAACTATCACAGTGTTTCATAGTGCCAGTACCATTTTACATTCCCACCAACAGTGAACAAGGGTTCCAATTTCTACACATCCTTTCTGACACTTATTTTCTTTTTTTTAAAATTTTATTGTTCAAGTACAGATTTATGCCTTTCCCACCCCCCACCTTTTCCCCTCACCAAGCCATCCCACATCCCTCCCCGGAATCTACCCTGTCTTGGTTTTGTCCATGTGTCCTTTATAGTTGTTCCTGAAAACCCTTCACCCTTTACCCCCCATTATCTCCTCCCCCTTCCCCTCTGATTACTGTCAGTTTGTTCTTAATTTTAATGTTGCTGGTTATATTTTGCTTGCTTGTTTGTTTTGTTAATTAGGTTCCACTTAAAGGTGAGATCATATGGTACTTGTCTTTCACTGCCTGGCTTATTTCACTTAGCGTAGTGCTGTCCAGCTCCATCCATGCTGTCACAGGGGTAGGAGCTCCTTCTTTCTTTCTGCTGTGTAGTAGTCCATTGTGTAAATGTGGAATACTATTTCTTTCATCTTCAATATTAAAATAGCTACACAAAAATTCACCAATTTTGATAAGTTTTTTAAAAAATGTACACTGATATGAGAGCTGTCACAATATAATCTAACAAATTGTTCTGAATGAAGTTAAAGACAGCACCTAAGCACTACTAGAGCCATTTTACAGAAAAAACCAAAAGAACTTTTTGGCAAACCCAATACTAATTAGTCCCTTCACCTTTTCACCCAGTCCCTCAACCCCTGGTCCTCTGGCAGCCCTCAGTCTGTTCTCTTTGTCTATGATAATCCAGTACTTTGATGACAGTTTGTACTTCTAGGTATATATTATGATGAAACTCCTTTACTTCTATACCAGGGCATATACATTTTTATTATTTTGTTTTTAATAGCAAATAACTTTTAAACAAATGTCTCAAGGAATGTGTTAATTGTGGCAAGTTCACATACAGGGCTACTGTTAGACAGAAATGAATATGAATGAACTGTTGCTATAGGAATCAATATGGATGCATCCCTAAAATATAATGTTGAAAAGACAAGTCACAGGAGAATATTCAAAAATAGGCAAAATTGAACAATTTGTTTTATTTAGGATACTTACATGCAAAAGACTTATAACAATGTGGAGTAGTGGTTATTTCAGAGGAGGTCGGGTTTATTAGGAGAACTTTTACTGTTTTGCTAAGGACATTCTTAGGTAAAATTTTATGTATGGATATGTCCACACATCTATCAACCAATTTATAGATTTATAGTGTGTGTGTGTGTGTGTGTGTGTGTGTGTGTGTGTACACGCACACACGAAGGACATGGAAGGAGTATCCTGAGATGTCAATCATTTTGGTTATATTCTATTTCTTGAGTAGTTATTATGAGATTCAGGGGTGTCAATTTTAGCCTTTACTTTATAACTCAAATATTGCACATTTCATTTTGTAGATATTAAATTTTTTTATAATCACATATTAAAAACTAAGGTGCTGGAAGAATAAATAACATAATATTAAGCTGTCATGTCAGACTTAATACTAAGGATATTTTTTTTTAAAATCACCAAACCCAGTATTTATTATCTTTTCAGACTTTCTGATAAATGTCTCTGTTTTTCATCAGAATTTTAATTAGTGCAAATTTGGGTAATCATTTTCTACACTGACCACATATAGCTAAGTTTAAAACTAAAGTTGACCTTTGATTGATCAAAAGATAGCTAATATATACTTATTGTTACACATATAGTACTTAATTATCTACTGCCATGCAGTGTGATTCAACAGTTCCAAAACCGCTCACTTTGAGTAAAGGTTTATTTTATAGGTTGTGTCCTCTGTCTGCAGGACACTTCATTTTTTTAAGATTTTTTTTAGAACCTGTAACTAAATACGTTATTAGAAAAAGTTAAAGATGATAAACAGTTTAATTTTAAAGGAACAAAATGTAAATTCTATGGTTATTAAAAGTGTCTATGATTATTTCAAAGTATTTTTAAATTTTTAAACTTTATATAGAGTGTTAAATGTCTCAGAAACATAGGAATGATACGATGATCATGAGACAGTGCCTTCCTTTATATCAAGTTTCTACATATTTCTTGGGCTGACAATTTAGAAGCTTTCAGTATATCCACTTTAATGGTGGAATAAATACGTGTGTATACAAGGTCTGTCCAGAACACATCCAGCCACATAATAAGCACAATAGAAACATTTAGTGAAGAAGATACAACATACAAAAAACATTGTATCTTGTAGCACAGTGATGCCTGAACCCCTGCAAACCGTTCTTTCATATTAAGGATGGCTGGACTTTTTCTGGACAGACCACATAAGTGTGAAGCAACTCAGCTTGAATGCAATAAAGCCAGACGAGTAGCCTGGCCGAGGGTGTGGGATGAGATGGAATTTAGGACAAAACCAGAAGAATGTCAGCTTTTACAGGATTAAAGAAGAAAAGCAATGGAATAGATGGAAGGAAAAAAAAGCAGTCTTAGAAGTACCAGAGAAGAACACATTACTTTGCCAAATAAATAAAATATTCTTACAGTTAGAACCCCATGACAAAACATTTATAGCTAAGGAGTATATTAATTTTTTACTCTTTCACCCTGTAACTACATATTCTGAGTATCACATATGCAATAATCACCAAAGTAATAGATTTTTATCTATATCTTTAGATATTTCTTTGAAACATTCCTAAACAACACAATGTAACAGAAAAGACAGACCAAGATTTGTAATGATTTTTGAAAATCACTGTTAAAATAAAAAACGTCCATTTCATGCATGACTGTTTTATCTGTCCAATGTTTTCAATGTATTTTCTCATCTTCCTCTACCTCTGCACACATGTAACTTCTATAACGTTTAACTGATTTCACAACAGTGAGAGTGACAGACATAAAAAGAGTTGTGTAACAGTAGGTTGTCATGTTTCTTTGAGCAATGCAGAGTACAGATACCTAAGAGATAAGAAATTATGAGTTGTAGAGTATCATAACTTTTAACCCTTGGATTATTTGTAATTAATAGTCTGACTCTTCAGTTACAATTGAACCAAATATATAAAATAATAAATGTGTATATACTAGTGTCTCAATAACTACAGTCTCAATAACTACATTTTACTGAACAATAGTGCAGAAAACCTAAATAAGAGGAGACATACTATGCTCTTAGAATCAAAGACTATTATACAGATCTTAATTCTTAAAGTTTGATTCATGAGTTAATGTAACCTCACCAAAAATCTAAAGAGGTTTTTGTGGAGTTTCATAAAGCTCACGCTGAAATTATATGTTAATGCAAAGGGCAAAACACCAAGATAATCTTGAGGAAGAACACAGTAGAAGGAGCCTGTCAGTCAAAGTCATTGTAAAGCGACATTAACACAGTATGGAATTTACAAACACAAACGGACCAATGGGACAGAATCTAGAGCGTAGAAATATGTTCTCACACTCATGCACTCATGCAACAAGTGTTCAAGTGCTGTTTCCAGTAAGTGATGCTGGTCAATAAATGCACAGCAATCTTGGCAGCCATGTGGGGATGAGTTCAGTTGGACCCATAACTGACACCAAACACCCCCAAAAAACCCATTACCGGTAGATTTAGGCAAATGTAAAAGTTAAAACTAAAAAGGTTTTAAAAGATAATATAAGAGATTCTGAGCTAGAGGTAAGATTAAATGTCATAAACAAAATGTGGAAAACACCATAAAAAGACTGAAGAATTCAACCATATTAAAGTATAAAATTCCATTTATCAAAACACAGCATAAAAAGAGTTAAAATGCAAGTACAGAGGGAATATATTTGCAATATACATAACTATCAAATATTTCAAATCCAGAATACATAGAGAACTCCTAGAAATCAATAGAAAAAAGTCAAAATCTAAATAAATGGTTAAAGGATGTCAAAGGGCACTTGAAAAAAATCTAAATGGCTACTGAGCATATTTAAAAGGTGTTAAACCACAATAATAAGTGTGGAAATGAAAATTAAGACCAAATGAAAAAGTACTACACGTTCATCAGACTGGCAAAACATTTAAAACAGACGAGCTTACCAAATGTTCATGAGGATGACTCCCATGCATTGCCGAGAGATGTGTAAATAGTTACCATCACTGTATAACACTTCGATTAAATCTAGTAAAATTGAAATTATGCTTAACCCATGACCCATCTACTTCATTTCCACGTATCTATCTGAGAGTTGCTCTTGCACATGTGCATCAAGATACACACACAAGAGCACTCACAGCAGCATTTATTATAGTTGCTCCAAGCTTCTGAAAAGAATCTCAAGGTCAATCAATTACAGAATGGATGAATTGTGATATAGTCACATATGGGGTATTACATAACGACGAACATGAACAAGTACAGGAATGTCCCATAACATGGATGAATTTTAAGGATACAATGCTGAAGAAAGATAAGACACAGGAGAGCACATATAGTGTGATTTGATTTACATAATGTTCAGGACAGTCAGAACAATATCATTTAGGCATGTGTCCGTCCACCTCTAAAGCAAAGAGGCGATTACAATAAGGTCAGGCTCTGGTTCTCTCTAGGGGTAAGAAAAAGAGTAGCAATGGGGATAGTGACACCTGGGGGACAGGGGCCTGGCTCTTGGGGGGTGCCAGCAGTGCTCTCTGTTTAGACTTGAACGATGGTTATAAGAGTGGCAAGTGTTTCTTACTCTACATATATTTTATGCGCATCTTAAAATAACACCCGTTATTAAAATTCTCTTGATAAGTATTAGCTCAAATGTTCCTTTCTTACTACTAAAAGTTTTCTCTGTTATGCAAAACACTAAAGTCAAATTGGAAAACAGAAGAGTCATCATTAATTGGCTGTGTAACATTGCATAGGTTATTTACTTTTCTAATATGTGAAATAATTGATTTAAATCTATCTCTCACATTCCTTCAGGATCTAATATTCTGGGATTCTCTTTATTTCCCATCATTGAGGTTGACACTGTCAGTACCCTGACTGAATCACGTGTGTGTTCTTTCCATCTTCATTGTACAGCCAAGTGAACCAAACTGCACATACAAGGTCAAGGTAGATATAAATGCAAACACAATATTTGACCATTGTTTAAAGGACAATAATCAGCTAAATTGTAACTCTGAATTTACTATCTTTTCATGAGCCTAACAAAATGATAGGGATGTAAATAGCTGCTGATTGATAAAAAAGTTTTTAAAACTCAAATATTCAATAATCACTCTGTGCGAGAGCTGAAAAGTTATTAAAGAGAAATATAACATGCATTATATTTTGTGGTGTTGTGAAATTTAACTTTATTGACTACTGTCCATTCAAGTATAGTCAACATATTGAGATGTTAGAGAATGCCTATATTTTTGTGCTGTTAACTACTTTCTCAGACAATTTAAGCAAACTAGTGAAATCCAAAAACTGAATTGGTATTTCTTAAATGATCCATTCAAGCACAACATAAAGTCCTGTGTAATAGCCATTAATGATACGATCTGCTCCCCTCTGAGAGATGGCAGAATTCTGCCAACTTTGTAGTATGAAAAATATATGCATAATGTTATATACCGTATTTGACAAATTAATTTGTTTTAATGACACATATAAACCTGAAAAATTATCACTGAAAAAGTGATGACACACTGATAGCTGAAATCAACAATGAAGAGAATGTGGGAAAAGAATGTGAAATGGAGAATTCTTATCAAATTACAGGGATTTCTTTTCTATTCATTAGGAAAAATATTCTAATTTCAAATTAAAACTGAATTTTCCCAAGGCTTATTACTCATCTTTTCAAGTAATTTAAATGAAAATTCTATTAGATGGTAAATTAATGACACTGACATGTTAATTCCACAGTTCTTTGTGGAAAGGCATTAATTATAATAAAAGTATCACTATGATGATATACAGTATTTAACCAATTGTGGTTTATTGTTTTATTATTTTCACCATCTGCTTAATGAAAGCTTTTCCTGTAGTTTAATTTATTACTATCTTATTAAGGCTCTCATCACTTCCTTAATCCATGTAAAAACTGTATGTGTATATTTAATTTATTAGCAATAACTAGAACCTAATTTCATCTATATTAATTAGTTCTCTTTCTACTAGACAAGGTCAACATTCTAAACCAGATACACAGACACACAAAATCTTGTAACTATTAGCATGAATTTTTTATTATTTTTAAGTGTATTTTCCAGCTACTGCTGATACAGCGTTACTTTTATTTGTAAGTTTCTCTCCAACAATACTCACTTTTGAGTGACCATCACTTCCACTCTGAATCTTTGCAAACTCCTATCTGAACATCT
>PVKM010041823.1:0-13014 GCA_004027735.1 Carollia perspicillata | reverse complement strand
GGAATTCCTTTAATGTCCAAAGCATCTGATAAAATACACAGGGGATCACAAGCTTCCATTTGCTTCAGTACATTTTCAATTATAGATAGTGGAGTGCTTAGACCTCCTGAGCTCCCAGAACATATATAATCTCCTATAACTGCTGCAGACCTCCAGCTGGCTTCTATCATCACTCAAACTGGGGGTCTCAGGTGGATCTGTGTGAGAGATAGTCCACTTGGGATTTTACAGGATTTTACACTGTGTTTGTTTGGAATTACAGATTGATGCTTTCCACCACTGTCTCTCAAACACATTCAGAAGGAATAGTAACAAGCTCTAGTGTCCTGGTGCATTTTCCTCCATCCCAACGTAACTGTTGGGGAGGAAACATCACCCTGCAGTGGAGATATTACAAACTCAGAGCCAACGGAACTGGATTGAATACGGTTTTACCACATCTTACATGCATGACTTTGGATAAGGCACTTAACTTCTCTGAGTCTCAGTTAAAAGGGGTGGCTATCAGAGGCTACCTCAGAGCCAGGACTACTCTGAGGATTAATAGGTGATGAACAAGCCAGTAAGTGAGAGCTTTTGAAATAGAATGAAGTGTAACAATGCTCTGACTTAAGAATCATAGTTTACATGATCAAGATTCATAGGCCCGGATTGTAAAGGCTGGTGATGAGGGGAGCTCTCTTCTCCCTCTCCCCCAAATCCCTTATCCTTTAGTGGCTGTAACTTTCCTCTGCCAGTAATCCCCTGGCTCGTGCTTAAGGACAGGTTTCCCCAGAAGCAGAAAGCACATCAGAGTGCCAGGCCAGGGGTGGGCTTACCCTCAATACTGCTCTGGTTGGGCCATGTGAATTTTCAAGTGGAAGAGTCCAATAAGCAGTTGGATTTAGAATCCAGGAGCTCAGTGAGCTTACAAACAAACTATGTGGACTCAAGCCAAGGAATTAATCCCAAATGGAGATAGGATTTTTGCGTCAGTATACCTATTATAGTATTCTTAACAAAAGAAAAATTTAGAAGCTACTCAAATATCCAGTAGTGGAAGATTAGTTAAATATGCTGATAAAATAAACCCAGTTGGTAGAATATTACATGATGATAATGATGATAATGATGATGATGATAATTTGCAATTTTAATGGTCTATTTATGGATAATTTAGGTAGTTCAGAAAACATCTAGGTTGCAATACTTTATAAAAAATAAAATGAAAAACTGAATATACAATTTTGATCAAAGTTATATAAAATGTTTAAAATTTATTTCAGATGAAATATACCAACATGTTAATGGTGCTTGTCTCTGGGTTGTGATTTTTATTTTCTGAATAATTTTCTGTAATCTTAGATTTCCAATCATGGCCATATTTTGTAGGCAGAAAGGATAGCTTTTGCCAGAAGACCAACAGGGGTCTTATAAGGGGCTTTATAACATTGCATTACCTTGGAGAGCTTGCCATGGCCCAGGGTCAGCCCTCAGGCTGTCACCTTCTGGTATTATCAGAAGGTCACTTGTCTAGCCTATAATCAGAGCGAAGGAAGGTGGTTAGTCTTGAGAGATATTTTATCACGGCTAAGGGGAAAGGCAATAAATCAGCCCTGACCACCTCAGAAATCACCTCCCCAGTGACAGGAGAACTCGTGCTCTTTGGGCTGAACAGTCCTGAACAAAACAGTCAACTTTGGGCTTCTTGCATCTCCCTTTCCATGAATTATGTTGATCCTCTTCTTCACATGGAATTAATCAGATTTCTGCCTACCAAATAGTATCACAGTCAAGGTTCTGCTTCCCCAGGTGTATTCCCAAGTCACATCTGTTCGTCTCACAGGCCTTCCTCTGGTTCATTTCCATTGTCAACTAGTCGTATCCATTGTAGGAGAAATTTATTTCTAAATCCTTCAAAGCACCTTAATATCATCCATGTTCTGACAATGGCATACACTTATCTTCACAATTGGAACATAACTTTTGAAAAGGAGCAGGGACTGGTTTGTTTGTCTGTTTTATAAATACACCCATGAATGCTCCTGGTTGCATGTTTAAAAAGTAGAGTCCCGGGAGGCGATTCTATTGCCATTGCCCAAAACATTCTTGCACTTGTCACTCCAGCCTCACCACCTGCCATATTATCCAAATTCAGAATGATTTTGGGCTGCTGCCAATTACTCACCAACCCTGGGAGGGCATAGAAGCCATCCTGAGAAATCTACAATAGGCCGTGATGGCAGATCCATAGAGGAGGTCCAGAGATGACTTGCACTGGGCTCTGACAGTTTCCCTGGAATTGGCATCCACTAGGAAGAGGACGGCAATGAGGGTCCCAAACCCCCGATTGTCAGCTAAAGTATGTGGGTAACTTAGAGGCACATCTCATCATCACTTAGACCTTGGCATTCGACAGCTTAGAGGAAGCTAGAAGTCCCTGAGTCCAGGGTTGACTTCTAATGCATAGCAAGTGAGACTATAAAACTATTTTATGTCCTGTGAGAAGGTCTTTATGACCCTCAGTTCCATGGGCCCAAGAAACTTAAATAAGAGGAGGAAGGCTAGGATTTGATGGGTACCATTTGATGGTGCCTATCATATGCCAAAGATATGTTTTTGTCACATATATAATATTTTACTTGATTTTCATAGCAACAATCAAACCTATATCAATTATCCTTATTTTACAGAATATGAACCGGAGGTTCAGAGAGATCAAGTTTATCCAATGCTATTGTTAGTAACTGGTTATGCTAGAATTTGAATCTGGTTTTCCGTAGCCCAAACTTGTTCTTCTACCCCACAAAGCAGAATTCTCCCAGGATCCATTCTGTTTTTCAGGAAAGGGCTTTATATTTTCCATTTTGGAAGTCTGGAACTTAGCGGGAATGTTGTCAGGATAAAATTAGTCCCGCTGACCCTGTGGGGTGTTGCAGACCCGGAGCACCAGGGAGGCAGTGCCGTGTTCTTAGGGTGAGCTTTAGGAGGTGCTTGGGAAAGTGAGGGCACACTCTTCCCAATGCAGCTTCTGCCTGGCACTTTAGGAAGGGTGATGACGGTGAGGATGATAACTACTTACATTGATTGAGGGCTTTCTCTGCACCAGGCTCTGTGGCTAGGACCGTACTTGCAATGGTTAAGTATGGACTTTCCTCAGCCAGGGATATGCCTTCCCAAAGGACAAATTATTAAATGCCTCTCATGAGGGGTGGGCTGGGAGGTATATTTAATTATGGCTAATTGTGGAGTAGATATTATATATATTTTATGTATGCCTATTTATACATGATTTGGGACTGGTTCTCCAGGAACATTAGACTGATCATCTTAGTAGGTTAGACTCGGAGAAGTGAAGAAGAGCTGTTGGAAAGAGAGTGCAGATTATACCGAGTCAGTCCACTTGTCATGGTAAACAAAACAGGTCTGTCAATAATATGTGCAACATTTGCACGAAAATGTAAATTATTATGAATTGTGAATTGAGGCAGAATTAGGCTATGAAGATGATTTCTTCTGTGTGTGTTGGGGGTTGTTTTTCTTTTGTGAGCTGAGGGTAGTGTTTCCCCAAAGCATCGTGGCTGCCATCCATTCTTTCTCATATTTGCAGCGTGTAGAATTTACACATATGTACACATATGATATGGGGCTTCTCAGATAAGTAGTGATAGTTTCTCACTTTTCTGTCATTCTAGATTTAATAGTGAAGAACCTCCTCTAATTTTAACAAATGACTTCACTTTCATAAAGGTTTCCTTGTGTTTTCTGGGGTGGAATTCTACTATAGTCAGTGACATTTTCTGTTCTGTGGCCCTGATGCTGCATTCTTTCCTCAGGTGAACATCTTATTGATCGTCCTTGTCCTCAGAGTTTGGCCTAAGGAGGGAGGCCAGACAAAACCCTGCAATAGAAATTGGTGTGTTCAGCTCCTGGCTCACTGTGACTCCTTTAAGTCACCCCTTTAGATTTTGGGTTTAAATAAACCTATGATTCTGGGTAAACCACACTAGTGAGAAAAGAGTTATTACATACCTGTCAAGAAACAGGGCATGTGGGTTATCATAATAAAGAACAAAGGTTTTCCGAATTATTTTTATAGTTCCGTAGATTGTACAGAATACTTTGCACACGATGTCATTTAATCTTTGCACCCACATGAGTTAGGTGTACTATGCTTGTTTTGCTGGTGAGAAATTTAAACTGAGGAAGGCTATAATTTATTTGTGATCACAGAATCGTTAAGAGGCAGAGATAGAAGTAGAACCTGGATCTTATGCTCCCAAATCTTGTCCTCTTTCCTAAAGATCACTCTGGCTGGCTCTTCTGCAAAAATCTTTAAAGTCAAGGAGACCTGCTGATTTTGAATGGGGCATTTTGAATTAGGTAATAAAATAACATATTAGTCATTGCAACGTACATATTGCCAAGGAGAGAAAAAAGCTTGTTTGATTGATATTCTGGAAGATTAGCCATGGCTACTTATGGGCCCCTGAGGGGATATCTACCAACAGTCTTTGGGAACAGAAAGTAACTAGTGAAGAGCTTCAAGAAAATGTGCCAAGGCTCAACCTCAGACTGTTTATTAGAAAGTTCAGGTTGGCTTCTTTGAAAGCAAATGAATGGTGGTTGTAGAGCCAACAAAGGGGGCTACCTTTTATCCCTACCCCACTTCATGTTTGTATTCATGATTGCCTGTGCTGGGTGGTGGGAATATAGCTATGAGGCGGTGTTTCTGCTTCTGGCTCCCCACCCTTCCCAATCCGGTCTATTTTCCACAGCTCCATAGAGATCCAGAGCAGTTTCTTTAAAAATGCAGCTCTGACCATGTCCTGCGGTGTCACGAAGCTGTACAGAGATGAGATCACATCATGCTATTGTATCCTCCATGTACTTGTCATCAGTCAGGTGCAGCTGAGCCCCTCCACAACTTGGCTTCTGCGTCCTTCTTCCAGCCTCAGCACCCTTTCCCCGACCTTTCACTGTCCACACCAGCCATGCTAAACGCCTGCCTGCTGCAAGGAATGCGCCAAGTTCTGTCCTTCCAGTGCTACCGCGTTTGCTTCGAGGCCTCAGGCCCCAACCCTCCCTACTCCCCTCTTCTTCTGTTAACTTCCGTCTGTCCTTCTGCCTCAGTTCAGACCTCACTTCCACCAGAAGACATCTCAGAACTGCCCTTCAAAACTGGCCGAATGCTCTTCTATTTTACTTCATTCAGCATTTCCCCTATCATAGCACATGCCACGTGGTAATTCTATTGCCTGTTACTTATCAGTATGTTTCCAGAAACAATAACTGGCACCTATCAGGCGTTCAGATATTTTTAAAAGGGCCACTGAATGATTGGATAAATGAAGCAATACTGGATAGGTTGTCAGGGATTTTGTTTTGTTTTCTCTGCATCCCCAGCATCTATTATAATGTTTGGCTCATGGTAAGTGTATACTACTGAATGTTTTCAAGTAAGTGCATTAAATGTGAACAGAACACAAAACTTACACACGTACATGTAGACATACCAGGACAATGACATGTTACAGTAGGACAATTCAACCCAAGGCCCAAGGCCCAAGTGGGGAATTGACACTGTCTATTGAGTGCCATCTGAGGAAATAGTCTGCATGGAATTGACCCTTAGGGAATTACAACCACCAAGTGCTCTCCTTCTAGGAGAGTGGGTACCCCAGTAATATATTTAAAACAAATCAGTGGCTCTCCTGGTTTTATCTTAAAGGCCTTCCTCCTCCCACCCCCAGCACAAATACAACTTAGCATGGTTCACAATTCCGAACCCTGCAGTCTTCCCTTAGTGTGCCTTTCTGGACTGAGCTGCTTCCCTTTTCCCAGCCACCATGCCGTCCATGACAGCCTTACGGAACCATCTGCAATTCTGCACGTGCGCACTCCGCTCCGCCAGGCCTTGGATCTTCTGTTGATCTCCCCTCTTTCTGAAATGTCTCTTCTCAGTTCTCTGCTTAGAGAAATCTTTCTCATCTTCAAACCCACATTCAAAATATCATCCCTTCTACTAACACAGTTTGTCATTCCATTTCCCTTGTACCCAGAGGCATTTGTACAGACCCCTATAATAAAACATATCATAATTATTATGTCTTTATGACTGGATGGCGAGCATCTTGATGTCAAGAAATAATTCCTATTTTTTTTTCAGATACTGAACTCTCTGCACACTGGTAGGCACCTAACAAATATTTTTTGTAATAATAAATAGGTGAAAACTGATATCTTAATTTCACATTGTCTTAGTCAGTTTGGGCTACTATAACTAAATATCATTGACTGGGTGGTTTAAACAACAGACAGTTTTTTATCACATTTCTGGAGGTTGGGAGGACCAGGATCAAGGTGTCAGCATCTTTGGTTCCTAGTGAGTTTCCTCTTCCTGGTGTGCAGATGGCCACCTTCTTGTTGTGTCCTCTTACGGCAGAGAGGAAGCTCAAAGACAGGGGTGTCAAACTCCTTTTCACCAGGGGCCACATCAGCCTTGTGGTTGCCTTTAAAGGGCCGAATGTAATTTTAGGACTGTATAAACGTAACTGCTCCTTAACAGTTAAGTGAGAGCTCGGTGCTGCCACCAGGTAGAAACAAGGTGCTGAGCTGGATAAAACAAGGTGGAGGGCTGGATTCAGCCTGTGGGCCTCGTGTTTGCTGCCTGTGCTCTAAGACCTCTCTCTTCCTCTCCTTACAGGGGCACTAATCCTATCGTAGGGGTTCCACATAATCTCATTTAAACCTAATTAGTGCTAGAGTAAATTTGGTTTCCAGTAAAAATACAAATGATTTAGTTAAAAATGTTTGGGACAAAAATATTAATTCTGAGTTGTGAATTTAAGATTGCATTTGACCTTCATTTTGTTTATGTGGTATATTACCTTTATTGATTTGTGAATATTGTACCATCCCTGAATCCCTGGGGTGAATCCCACTTTATCGTGGTGTAAGATCTTTCTAATGTGTTGCTGGATCTAGATTGCCAATATTTTGTTGAGAATTTTAGTATCTATGTTCTATAGAAATGTTGGCCTGTAGTTTTGAATAGATGCTGAAAAAGCACTTGATAAAATCCAGCCCCCATTTATGATAAAAGCACTCAGCAAAGTGGGAATAGAGGGAGTACACCTCACCATAATAAAGACCATGTATAAAAAAACCTACTCTCAACATCATACCCAATGGGCAAAAACTAAAAGCTTTCCCCTTAAGATCAGGAACAAGGCAAGGGTGTCTGCTTTCACCACTAACCCCTTTTATTCAACATAGTACTGGAAGTTCTGGCTACAGCAATCAGAAAAAAAGAAAAGAAAAAGAAAAGAAAAGAAATAAAAGGCATCTAAATTGGAAAGGAGGAAGTAAAACTGTCATTATTTGAAGATGACATGATAGTATACATAGAAAAACCTACAGTATCCACCAAAAAAACGACTTGACCTAATAAGTGAGTTTGCAAAATAGAGGGATACAAAGTTAATATTCAGGAATTGGTGGCATTTTTGTAAAATAACAACGAACTATCAGAAAGAGAAACTAGGGAAAATTCAATTTACTATAGTGACAAGAAAAATAAAGTACATAGGAATAAATTTAACCAAGGAGGTAAAAGACCTGTACCTGGAAAACTATAGAACACTGAAGAAAGAAATTGAGGAAGATACAAATAAATGAAAGCATATAACCATGTTCATGGATTGGAAGAATTAACATCATTAAAATATCCATACTACCCAAAACAATCTATAGATTCAACACAATTCCTGGTAAAATACTAATGGCATATTTCACAGATCTAGAACAAATATTCAAAAAATTTATAAGGACCAAAAAAGACCTCGAATAGCCTCAGCAATCTTGAGAAAAAAGAACAAAGTAGAAGGGATCACAATACCTGTTATCAAACTACACTCCAAGGCCACCAAAACCGTCTGGTACTGGCACAAGAATAGATGATCAATGGAACAGAATAGAGAACCCAGAAATAAATCCTTGTCTCTACGGTCAATTAATATTTGACAAAGGGGGCATGAGCATACAATGAGTAAAAGTAGCATCTTCAATAAATTATGTTGGGAGAACTGGACTATCTATCCATGCAAAAAAATGAAGCTAGATCACCAACTTTTAGCATATACCAGAATAAACTCAAAAGGAATAAAAGGCTTAAATACAAGTCATGATACCATAAAAGTACTAGAGGAAAGGCAGTAAAATTTCAGATATCTCACACAGCAATATTTTTGCTGATATATCTCCTAGGGCAAGGGAAATAAAGGAAAACAGATGGGACTACATCAAACTAAAAAGCTTCTGAATGGCTAAAGAAACCATCATCAAAATGAAAAGGGAACTGACCATATGGGAAAACATATTTCCCAATGATACATTAGACAAGGGTTTGATCTCCAAAATATATAAAGGATTCATATGACTGAACACCAGGAAAACAAACAATCCAATTAAAAAATAGGCAAAGGACCTGAATAGACACTTCTCCATGGAGGACATACAGAGGGCCCATAGACATATGAAAAAATCTCAACACTAGCCTTTGGAGAGATGCACATTAAAACCACAGTGAGATATCACCTCACACCAGTCAGAATGGCCATCATAATCAAATCAACAAACAAGTGCTGGTGAGGCTGCGGAGAAAAGGGAACTCTAGTCCACTGTTGGTGGGAATGCAGACTGGTACAGCCACTGTAGAAAACAGTGTGGAATTCCCTCAAAATATTAAAAATGGAGCTGCCTTTTGACACAGCAATTCCACTGCTGGGAATATACCCTAAGAATCCTGAAACACCCATTCAAAAGAACTTATGCACCCCTATGTTCATAACAGCACTATTTACAATGGCCAGGTGCTGGAAGCAGCCTATGTGCCCATCAGTAGATGAGTGGATCAAAAGACTGTGGTACATTTGCACAATGGAATATTATGTAGCAGAAAGAAAGAAGAAACTCCTACTTTTTGCAATGGCATTGATGGATGGAACTGGAGAATATTATGCTAAATGAAATAAGCCAGTCGGTGAAAGACACATACCATATGATCTCACTAATAACAGGAATCTAGTGAACAAAATAAAACGAACAAGCAAAATAGGACCAGAGGTGTAGAAACATGGAACAGACTGACAGTGGCCAAAGGAGAGGGGAAAGGGGGATAATGGTGGAAAGAAGGGGAAGGAACTAGTCAAAGAGCATGTATGAATGACCATGGACATGGACAACGGTGTGGGGATTGACTGGGGAAGCAAGGGGTGGGCTGGGTGGAGTAGGGCAGAGGGAGAAAAATTGGGACACATAATAGAACAACAATAAAAAGCTGAAAAAATGCATTTGAAACAAAGATTAAACAGTAATTCAAATAAGATATAAATATTCTACATGTAAACTTAAAAAGCAAGTAGTTTAGTGTTATGAGAGTATTTAATATTCGTGCTATAATTCAAATTAAGAAGTGTACCACATTCTTTTATAAAATACATTACATTAATATGGTTTAAAACTAAGTAGAGTTTAATGGCAAAATATAGTAAGAATTTTAAGTGTGAGAAGGACTTAGAGCACAGGTGGCAAACGCAAGGCCCGTGGGCCGAATCTAGCCCTGCACCTTGTTTTGTCCAGCCCGGCACCTTGTTTTTACCCAGCGGCAGCACTGAGATCTCGCTTAACTGTTAAGGAGCAGTTACATTTATAAAGCCCTAAAATGACATTTGGCCCTTTAAAGGTAACTGTGAGGCTGATGTGGCCCCCCGGTGAAAATGAGTTTGATGCCCCTGACTTACAGTAGCTAAAGGAATATATTTACTAGACATTAACCTAGAATCACCTGGCTATTGAGAATCTGCAGAGGGGGAGGTGCTAGTGGCATTCAATGAGGAATCAATGAATGAATAAATAAATATATATATATATTTTTTTAATTTGGCACATCCAAAATGACCTTTTCTGCCTTCAAAAAACTCTAAACAAACCTAATTAAGATATATTATTATTTTCACTTAGAACTTTTTTACTAAATCACCACTGAATTCTGTATATTGACAGATTTGGAGATTCAAGACACATGTACTTGTCCCTATCTAAAATGAGGAAACAGTTTGATAAAGGGAGTGAACAAAATACAAGGTCTGTCCAGAAAGTGTCTGTCCACATACTATGAAAAATAGAGACATTTTACTGGAGAAGATACAAGATCCAAGAAACATTGTGCACAGGAGTAGGTGCCTTCAAAGTAGGCACCTTGGGACCTCACATGGTTATCCCAGTCTCCATCAGCCGCCCAGTCATATTTTCTCTGAATCTCATCAACAGTGTGAAATCTCTTCCCTTTCTAAGGTGATTTTAGTTTTGGGAAAAGCCAGAAGTTGCAAGGTGCCAAATCTGGGCTGTAGAGGGGATGAGTCACCTGGGCGATTTGATGTTTCACCAAAAAACTCTGCACAAAGCATGATGCGTGAGTGGGAGCATTGTTGTGATGAAGCTGTCAATCACCAGTTGCCCATAGCCTCGGCCTTCTGAATTATCCACATAGTTTCCGTGGAGGAATGTTCCAGCTTAACTCAAACTTTGATGTAGATTCATTGCTGTACTGGCTCAGTCATTTTGAATGTGACGGCCACACAGCACACGTCCTCACTCAATGGCATCTACCACCCCCACTGACTAGTACAGTGAAGTCATCATTGTTCATGCATGTGCATTCCAGTCCACTCTCTTTGGCTGCCAGGTTAAATTGATGTTGGTTATTAATGATGGTCGGACTTTTTCCAGACAGACCTTGTATATTTAGTAAGCAGGAGTAGTATCAGTTGTTTGGGCAAGAGACTACTCATAGCTGTCTGAACTGCACTAATGTTTCCCACATAACCAGCAGCCTGCTTCTAATTTTATAATTTTAAAAAAAATCACTGGTCAGCCTTAGACCTGTATGAGACTTAAATTTTAACACCTTATGCTTATTATATTTAAAAATTACTCTATATTCACAGTGGAGTGAAAAAATAATTGTTCCAGATAAATATGTCAGTGGAACAGAGTAGACAGCATGGAAATAGACCCATGGCAATGTAGCCAACTGGTCTTTGACTAAAGAGCAAAGGCGATACAGTGGAGCAAAGACAGTCTTTTCAGCAAACGATGGTGGCACAACCGGACATCCACATGCAAGGAAATTAACCTAGACACAGACCTTGCATCCACAAAAATTAACTCAAAACAGGTCACAGACCTAAATGTAAAATGCAAAACCATGAAACCCCTAGAATATAACATAGGAGAAAGAAAACTGAGATGACCTTGGGTATGACAATGACTTTTTAGGTACAATACCAAAAGCATCATGCAGGAAATATATCACTGATAAGCTGAACTTCATTAAAATTAGAAACTTCTGCTCTGTGAAATGTCAAAAAATGAGAAGACTAGCACAGACTGGGAGAAAATATTTGCAAAAGACATCTAATAAAGGGTTGTTATAAAAATATACAAGTAATTCTTTAAAACCCCACAGTAAGAAAACAACCCAAGTAAAAGAATGGGCCAAAGACCTTAATTGAGACCTCACCAAAGAAGATATACAGATGGCAAATAAACTTATGATAAGATGTTCCACATAACATGTCATCAGGGAAATGCAAAGTAAAATGAGATACCACTGCACACTATTAGAATGTCCAAAAATGGAACAATGATGATACCAAATGCTGACAAAGACGCAGAGCAACAGAAACTCTCATTGCTGATGGGGATGCAAAATGATACAGACACTTTGGAAGACAGTTTGGCGTTTTCTTTGGTGTTTCAAAACTAAATATACTCATACTACGCAATCAAGCAATTGTGTTCCTTGGTTTTTATTCAAAGGAATTGAAAATTTATGTTCTCACAAAAACCTGCACATGGATGTTTATAGCATCTTTATCTGTAATTGCCAAAACTTCAAATCATCAAAGGTGTCCTTTAGAAGGTGATTGGATAAATATGCTTCTACATCCAGACAATGGAACATTATTTAGTGCTAAAAAGAAATGAGCTGTCAAGACATGAAAAGACATGGAGTAAACTCAAATGCATATTACTAACTGAAAGAAGTCAATTTGAAAAGGCTTCATATTATATGATTCCAACTATATGACATTCTGGAAAAGGCAAGAGCTATGGAGACAGTTAAAAGGTCAAGGGTTGGGGTTTAGGGAGGGATGAAAAGGCAGAACAAAGAAGATTTTTAGAGTTTGGAATATACTCTGTATGATACCACGATGATAGATACATGTCTTTATTCATTTGTCCATGTCCATAGAATGTACACCAATAGTGAACCCTAAGGTAAACAAAACTAGATACTTTGGGTGATTGTGATGTGTCAGAGTATCTTCACTGACTACAACAAATGTACCATTCTGGTAAGGGATGTTGATAACGGGAAAAGTTATACAAGTGTGGGGGCACATGATATCTGGGAAATCTCTGAACCTTCCTCTCAACTTTGCTATTAACTTAAAACTGCTTTAAAAAAAAAACAAATTCTTGATCCATTCATTTACTGATGGGCACCTAGGTTGCTTCCAGCACTTGGCTATTGTAAATTGTGCTGCTATGAACATTGGGGTGCATAGGTTCTTCTGGATTGGTGTTTCAGGGCTCTTAGGGTATAATCCTAGCAGTGGAATTGCCGGGTCAAAAGGCCCACAATAGAATTCTATGCAGCAGAAAGAAAGAAGGAGCTCCTACCCTTTGCAACAGCATGGATGGAACTGGAAAGCATTATGCTAAATGAAATAAGCCAGGTGGTGAAAGACAAATATCACATGATATCACCTTTAACAGGAACCTAATCAACAAAACAAACAAGCAAAATATAACCAAAGACACTGAAATTGAGAACAGGCTGACAGTGACCAGAGGGGAGAGGTGAGGGAATTTCAGGGGAAAAGGGGCAGGGTTTGCAGGAACAAGTATAAAGGACATATGGATTGAAACAAGGGGAGTGGTGTAAAAACGGAGGGAAGTGGGGAG
>PVKM010041822.1:0-13011 GCA_004027735.1 Carollia perspicillata | reverse complement strand
AATAGGTGTTTTTAGGCTTTATTGCCCGTCGCCGGGGCCCTGGGCTGTGCGGTCTGTCTCACTGCCCACTCTTGCCTACTTTATCTGCGCGCGAATGTGTGTTCACGGTTAGCCAAGTGCCCTGCGTGCCCTGTGTACTCTGCTGGTCTCCTCCTAGCATCTGAGGTCTGCAAGCTCCACGCCACCTACGCCGCCTGGTGCTCCCAAGCCTGGCAGCCACCACGTTTTCCTGCCGCTTTCCCTCTCTGCCGGCTGCCGACTCCGCCCCTCTCACCAGTCTGGTTGAATGTTTGTCGGACTTCCGTAGTTCAATTTTCTGTGTTCTGGTTGTGTTATTGTTTATAAATATTTGTTGTCCTTAATCTTGGTTGTGAGAGGAGGCACAGTGTTTCCACCTACGCCTCCATCTTGGCCAGAAGTCCCCATTCTTTTCTGTTTGGTTGTTTCTTTCTTCCTTTTGGTCCATTCCTTTGATTGGAGTCCCAGTTTTCTTCCCATCACTACTGGTTCCCTGTGCGTTTTCCTTCATTTCACTTAGTGTAACCTTCATTTTCTCATCTAATTTGCGACCAAAATCAACCAGTTCTGTGAACATCCTTATCACCAGTGCTTTGGTGTATCTGATAGGTTGGCTATCTCTTTGGTTGTTTAGTTGTATTATTTCTGGAGCTTTGATCTGTTCTTCTGTTTCAGCCTTTTTTTTTTGTCTTGTCACACCTGTTACATATAAGGGGCAGAGCTTTAGGTATTCACCAGGGCGGGGCAACACAGTTGCTGGGTTGTGACGCTGTATGTAGGGGCAGGGTCCGAGAGGGAACAATGGCGCTTGCTCTTGCTCTCTGTCAGACCTCAGTCCCTTCCACCGCTTCCCCCAAGCAAACTGGGCCCTTCTGGTGCTGATTTCCATGTGGGTGGGCTTGTGTACATTCTAGGACCCTGTGGGTATCTCCAACGAACTCTCCTGTGAGGCTGGGAGTCTCTCCCTGCGCCTTAACCTCCACAGGTGTTTTCAATTGGTGTTTGGAGGCTTTATTTCCAGGCACTGGGACCCTGGGTTGCACGGTCTGTCTCGCTCCCCAGTTACCTGCACGTGAATGTGGGACCACCGCCAGTCATCCAGCCACCTTACGTGTGGTGCCCCACTTCATAATCGCCACCTCGCTGGGTCTTCCCATTGCCACCCTGTGCCCAGGGCCTGCCAGCCACCACCTGCATGCCTGGGATGCCTTGCGCGCCTGGTGTCACCACTTCCTATGCCGAGACCCCTCTCTGATCGGCTGCCTGACTCTGCCCTGCCTACCAGTCTGGATGAATGTGTCTATTTCAGCTCCTTGGCTGTCTGACTTCCACACAGTTCAATTTTCTGTCAGTTCTGGTTGTTATTTTGCTTCTAAATTTTTGTTGTCCTTATTTTGGTTATACGAGGAGGAACAGTATGTCTACCTACACCTCCATCTTGGCCAGAAGTCCTGGGAAGCACTTTTATCTGCCCTTGCATTCTAAATGACAGCTATGCTGGATAGAGTAATCTTGGATGTAGGTCCCTGCCTTTCTTGGCTTGGAATACCTCTTTCCAGCCCCTTCTTGCCTGTAAGTTTTCTTTTGAGAAATCTACTGCTAGTCTTATGAGAACTCCTTTGTAGGTAGCTGTCTCCTTTTTTCATGCTGCCTTTAAGATTCTCTCCTTATCTTTCATTTTGGGTAGTATAATTATGTTGCGCTTTGGTGTGTGCCTCCTTGGGTCCAACATTTTTGGGACCCTGAGCTTCCTGGACTTCCTGGAAGTCTATTTCCTTTGCCAGATTAGGGAAGTTCTCCTTCATTATATTTTCAAATAAGTTTTCAATTTCTTCCTCTTTTTTTCCTTCTGGCACTGCTATGATTGGATGTTGGAATGTTTAAAGTTGTCCTGGAGGTTCCTAAGCTCCTCCTCATTTTTTTGAATTCTTGTTTCTTCATTCTGTTCTGGTTGAATGCTTATTTCTTCCTTTTCCAAATTGTTCATTTGAGTCCCAGTTTCCTTCTCTTTACCATTGTTTCCTAATATATTTTCCTTTATTTCACTTTGCATAGCCTTCACTTTTTCCTCTTTTTTGAGACCATACTCAATCATTTCTGTGAGCATCCTGATTACCAATGTTTTGAACTGTGCATCTGATAGGTTGGGTATCTCTTCATCACCTAGTTATATTTTTTCTGGAGCTTTGATCTGCTCTTCCATTTGAGCCATATATATATATTTTTGGTCTGAGCATGCCTGTTACATACTAAGGGTGGAGCCTTAGGTATTTGCTGGGGTGGGGCAACCCACATCCCTGCGTTGTGGCGCTGTGTCTGTGGGAGGGGTACAATGCTGCTTGCTTAGCTCTCGGCTGACTTTCAGTCACTTCCTCCACTACCTACAAGCAAATTAGGACTTTCTGGTGCTGATTCCCACGTGGGTGGTTTTTTGTACATTCTGGAACCCTGTGGGTCTTTCCAATGAACTCTCCTGTGAGGCTGGGAATTTCTTCTATTACTGCAACACCCACAGATTTTTTCAGTCGGCAATTTTGAGGCTTTATTTCCTCATGCTGGAATCCTGGGTTGCGTGGTCTGCTTCACTACCCAGTTTTTCCTCCCTGTTTATCTACACACGAATGTGGGACCTCTGGGTCCTCCAGCCACTGCCTTGCTGCAAGTCCTCTCCACCTGGCTGCCCACTTCTGCCCCTCCTACCGGTCTGGATGAATGTTTCTTCTTTAACTCCTTGGTTGTTGGACTTGTATCAGTTCAATTTTCTGGCAGTTCTGTTTTTTTGTTTTTAAATGTGGTGTTGTCCTTTCAGTTGTGCAGGGAGGCAAAGTGTATCTATCTACACCTCCATCCTGGCCGGAAGTCCTCCTGTTTTCCTACAACAGCCAAATTCTTGTCCACTTTTGCTATTTCTAGTCCAGGAACCAACCAAGCTTATGCCTTTAGCCTCACTAACATATTGCATTTCTATCCACAGAGGTGTTCACCTTGGGTTGGAGTTCAGCTTTGGACTTTTAAATGGTCTTATTTGACCATGATTGTAATGTGTTGGAGATAGGAGTTTGGGAGCTGGTAGCAGTGCTCAAGGCAAGAACTTGAAATGCTTTCTTGAGCCACAGTATATATAGAGGGTTGTAGCCTGAAATCTGACGTTTAATTATTTCATGGCACGCTAGCTGACACGTTGGAATTACTGTAATTGGGGACGCTCAGAATACCTCTGCTGGGGCCCTGACATTGGTACACTCAGTGTATACCTGAGATAGACCCCTTGGAAGACAAAGGTGAGGATGGAGGAGTAAGAAGTCACGGGGAAAGCTATAGGGTGTCACTGAGGCCGGACTTCTGACCTCTAAAGGATGGAGATCAGATCCTGAATTGCAAACACACCCAGTTTCTTTAGTGACAGCCCCTGCCTCCTGCTCTCAGAGCTCCCTGCCACTGTCCGGCCCCTAGAAAGGTAGTTTGTTACCCTCTTGCTGCTCTTTATGGCTCAAGTCATGCACCAAGCCACACGTGCCAAAAGTTCTGGTTTTGCTCATTGTGCTTTGGGGGGTATAAGATAGCTAATTCTGGAAATAACATTATGACATTTGAAGAACAAAAACAAGGTGGGATGACCAACTCTACCAGATTTCAACACTTTTAATGAAGAAATAGTAGCTAAGGTACTGTGGTTTTGGCACCAGGCTAGTTAGACCAACAGAACAGAACAGAAGCCTCAACCAGGCCCACATACATATGGAAACTTGACACACAACAGAGACAGCATTACAAAGCAATGAGGAAGAATGGCTTAATCAATCAATGGTAGTGAGACAACTGGCTGGCTATCTATCATCTATCTATCTACCTACCTGTCTATCTATCTTAGATTTCTACTCTCCATCAGAAAGTCCAGGTAGATTGAAGAGCTAAATATGAAAAGCCAAATAATAAACAATTTGGAAGAAAACATAAGGAGAATATTTTTATTACCTTGAAGTAGAAAATAAACTCTTAAACCAAACACACATAGAAAACATACAAACACAAAGGAGACGGTTGATAAGTTTAACTACATTAAAATAAAAGTCTTACACAAAAAGGGAAATGTACAAAAATTTCATTGCAGGGGTTTATAATAGTAGAAAATTGACTAGCTCAGTGTCCATTAACAGGTGAATGTATAAATTACTGAGGACGACAGTCATTTGTTCTGACCACCCAGCACCTGAATACACATTCTGTGTGTGGAGACTCCCCTACCTGCTGAGGCAGACTGCCTTCCACTGTAGATGCCAAAAATGCCAGAGTCTTGCTTTCCCAGCCTCTGCTGAAGCAAGACCCAGACACATAACCCAGATCCACCAATCCAACAAGCCTGCCCCAGACTTCAGGCAGCTGCAGGGACTGCCCAGACCCCCTAAGCAGGGAGGGGCAGCAGCTCCATGTGGCTTCCAAAGTTCTGGCACCCAAGTGTCCTGGGCCAGCAGGGCCAGCAGGGCCAGCAGGTGATTGGGAGAGCACACCCAGCAGCTGTGGCTGAGGTGTCTGCCTTGGACATTTTCTCTGGCAGTGGAGCCTGCAAACCCTGTTCTTCTACCTTTCCTAAGGTTGTCTGAGTTCTTTAATAAATTCCTTTGTTTTTGTCTGTTTGCCTAAATTAGCCAGAATGTGTTTCTGTTGCTTGCAACCAAAATTCCTAATACTGATAGATTGTGGATTATATTTATATGACACATAAAAATTTCATTTGACTCTTTTATTATATTGACAAGTATTTTAGAGTGTTGGCTGATAAAATTCTGTCCAGAATTACATTTCAGTGCTTTACTAAAGCAGCCACTTTGGGGCATACATATACAATGCGAAATGCTATCTTTCTCTTTGACTGTATTTTCATTGTAACAAAAAAAAGGAGGGGGGAGTATTTAATACAATTCTTAAAAATAACAACAATAATGAAAATAACATGGCCACTTTGGTTCTTTGGTACTTCTTAAGATGATGTTCTTTCTGTACTTTCAGTTCTTCAGACACAATTTCTCTTATTACTTTTCTAGGCTTTCTCTTCCCACTGAGAGCAAGGATGCATGGTTTGCTTCCCACCTGGTCTGTCCCGTGGTCCTAAGGAGGACGCTGTGTGGGAAGGAAGGGGACTCATGCCGATGTAGCACTTACAGCATTCCTGAAGTGACAGACCTGGAGTATGATTACCTGATCAGCAAGCAGCTCTCCTCCATCGATCAGATTGTTATAGTCTGTGTGTTTTCAGATATGGAAAAGGACAAGACGATAAAAGAAGTGGCCAAAGTGTATAGGGAACAGAACAAAACTAGAAGCATGCCTTGCATTCAGGTGAGTGTCACATGTATAAAGACAAATTGTGAACTAATGTTTACTTGCATGGTGTATCTTAACACATTTCCTCAGCCACACAAAGCCTCATGGAAGAAATTCCCACCCCCACCCTTTTATTTGAGACGTGACATTCATTTAGTATATAGGTCACAAATCTTAAGGGTACATAGCTTAATGAATTTTTATATGTGTATATGTCTGTATAATTACCATACAGATCAAGACATAGAATATTTCTAGGCCCTGAAAAGCTGCTTCTTGCCCCTTCTCAGTCAATAATCCACCCACCTACCCACACCCAGGTAACCACTATTCTGACTTTTCTCACCATAAGTCAGTTTTTCTGTTCTAGACCTTCCTGTACATGGGACCACACAGTATGCATGTTTCAAAAACAGTGTATTTTTATGCTTTCTCTGCCCGAGAATGGGCATGGTAAATACCAGGCATGCCGATGCCCTCCCATTCTGCGTCCGTGGCAGGCATTACCAATCCACCATTTTCAGCTGAGCCTAGACTGGGCCCTACGCCTTTCTTCTGATTTTCCCCTGAGTAACCACGACCAGTCGATCTGAGTGGGCATTCATAAAACCTCTTCTGCCTAATAGCATTTACCCTCAACACAGTGAATAAGTCTCTGTGTCTTATCAGTTCTATCACTGTGACATTTTCTCCTGTTCATCCCTTATTTTTGATCCCATTGTTTCTGCTTATTTTGGACCTTTTTCACCTGCCACCTGATTTTCTCCAACAGCTTCTCTGATTTTTCTGCTTCTTGTCTTAGTCCATCTGATTTCCTACATATTGCAGGGAGTTCTTTTTAATATCCAACTACGACTGCATGATTCTGCTTAAAATCCTCTAAGGATTTCTCTTCAGGTCAAGTCCATTTCCTTGAACAAGGAAATTGCTGAGCTGTATTTGGAAAGCTGAGCAGTAGTGGAAATTCACTGGACGCTTCGGTGGAAGTTTAAGGGGTATAGACAAAGCTCCTAAAAGGGTGGCCTGAGCCCCAGAGGGTTTGTGGTGGGTTCTGGGAGCACAGGTTCTGGGAGTAGTTGCCTAACCCTCCCAGCCCACTTTGAAGCTGGATTTCTCTGCCAGTAGATTAGCAGGTTTTTGATGGCAGGACAATGCCTTGTTTACAATTCTAGCCCCAGTGCCTATCATGAGCCTGGCGCATGGCTAACACTTAAAAGATATTTGTCAAATGAATAAATGACCAATAAATGAGTGAGTGATTCTTCAGCCTGAGGTTCAGCTATGGGGGTGTGTGGTCACTGCTAATTCCATCTTAGTCCCGTGTGAGGTGTTTCTGGGAGTGTGAGCTTGTGGACTGAGCTAGGTCTCCCCTGAAAAGAGAGACAAGCTGAGTGGATGGGAGACCCAGATCTAAATCAGGAGTTCGACCCCTCACTGGAGTGACAACAATATACATTAAATCCCAAGGGTTCTGCCACTCCTGCGCCTCCCATCTAATAGACATTCTGTAAATGTTTGCTGAACTGATCAGAAACGGCAAAGTCAAAATAAGATCAATAGAGCAAATACCTATTGAACACTTACTGTGTTCACTTATTGCAACACTTACTATGTTGCAACCATCGTTTACCTGGAATATCGCTTAATTCTCAAAAGAACCCTAAGTGACTGGCTTTCTGCATTTGAGTGCATTGAGCTCAGGCCAGTTACTGAGACACAGGACAGTCAGTTGCTTGCCCGAGATTCCTCAGGAAGCAGTGGGGCTGGGTTCAGACCATGGAGTCGCATGTAGGGGCCACGCTCCTAAGCAGCACACCATGCCGTGTGGCATAGCAGTGTGGAGCGGGCACACCAGTGGCTTAGGGGGCAAGAGTGCAATCGAGTGAGACGGTCGGGAGGAATGTGCTACACTTAGGCATGTGAGGGAAGGAGGTGAGGAAGGGGCTTTGTATGTATTTAGTAGACATGAATAGTAATTAAAATCATGGGGCACCCGAGGAGTGTGTAAAGAGAGTGAATGGCAGGAGGCAAGGCTGGAGATTTCAGAACAGTGGATGTTTAGAGATCGAGTAGAGAAGAAGTTGTACCCGAGAAAGACTAGGATGGAAGACACAGAGGAAGAACCCAGGAGGGAGTTTGAGAAGGGAGGGCTGTTCAGTAATTTCCAATGCCATAAAGAGGTCGAGTAGCACAAGAAACAGGAAATGTCCACTGTGTTGGCAGTCAGAGGTCTCAGGGAGCTGATGGAGGCATTTCTAATAGAGTGGTGAGGATAGTCTAGAATTTTTGGTTCAAAGATATAAATACTACTGAATAGAGCAAAGGATCTGTTACCTGGGATTTAATGTCTTCACGCCTTTGTATCTGTCTTTTTTAAAAGAGTCGTTCGGATTCCTTTCGATTTCTCAAATACAACATCATCTCTGCATCTAAACTCACCGGCACCCATTGTCCACTTCTGGTTCAAAGGCACAACGTCATTCCAGGAATTTTTTTGGTAAGTGCCTGAGATATGGGACTCTCCAGGCCGACTGTGGTGTGTGGCACTTGCATGGCTCAGTGGTCGGCCCTAGAGTACACAGAAGGCGGAAACAGGCCGGCTCAAATCGCGGTCCTCTGCGATTCCTTCCCCCTTGCCTACCGATCCTCTTATAACTGCAGGTCTTCCTATACCTGTAGGATTAGCTCTATGGTTTAAATTTAAGCATTGTATTTAAGAAGCTTATAACCTAGTCGAGGAGGTAAGATATATAATATCCATAATTTAAGACGGAATAGAGCAACTACCATAAACGAGACAGCCTAGTCTGGTAGAGAAAACATGAACTTTGAAAACAAACGGACCTGAATTCAAACCTTGGTTCTACTACTTGCTTTATTGTGTGACTGTGGGCAAATTACTAAGCCTCTCTGGGCCTGTTTGCTCCCTTATAAAAGGGGGAAATGATAACCAATGTGTACGATTGTAAAATTCAGTGCGATAACGTCGTAAAGCACTTGATTCAATTCTGGGCATCTCGTGGGCACTAAGGTTAATTTCCTTCCACCAATTTCTCTACTTAACACATGTTTATTGAATGTCTGCTCTGGGCCAAGCACAATACTGGGTACCAAGGATACACAAATAAAAAAGCTACAGTCCCTCCCAACACGGAGCTCCTGGTCCAATGGGGAGCTCTGCAACCTGAGACCTCTGATGACATGTGAGCTGGGCTCTCCAGGTGGGAGGGATTTTGATAGAAAGAGGTAAGAAGAAGAGAGAAGTTCCAGGGAGAGGGAATATTGTTAGCGAAGGGAAAGGTTGGGAAGGAAAGGAAGAGTACTTGGAGACGTGGTTTCCAGTCCTGCGCCTTCCACTGTAACCAGCTGTACGCGTTTGGGTGAACCGCGACTGCAAGCGGAGAGGACTGGGTGGGATCAGTTGCTCCGAACCATGGCTGACGCCTTCGCTGCATGGAAAAATAAATGGTCTCTGGGCCTCTCCCTAGAACAATTCAATCAGAATTTGTGGGGGTGAGACCCAGCACTCTCTTTACGTCACCTTATGATACATTTTACACGCACTCTAGTTCACTCACTTCTGAGTGTGCAGTTCCGATGACTTTTGACAAATGTACGCACCTGCGTAACCACCTCCACAATCAAGGCAGAAAACATTGCGGTCACCCCAAAAGGTTTCCCGTGGCCCTTTAGCCGTAAGGCCGTCCAGCCTCGTCCCAGGTAATCACTGATCCGCTTTTGGTCACCACAGCTCCAGTTTGCCTGTTCTAAACTCTCATCTAAATGATTTGTACGATAAGCATTCTTTCCTCTGGCTATTTGAGCTAGCAGTGTTTTCAAAAAGTCTTCCCTGGATTGTTTTAATGAGAAGCAATGGACTGGATGATCTCTCACGACTGGCTTAAAAACTACGATGTTGTCATGGGCTTGTCCAGAGGTACTTAATGAAAGTTGCTTTTCAGGAATAACAAGGACTACTGCTGGAGTAATTACGATAGTGCTAATGCTAATATTTATGGAGCTTTTTTCCAGGTGCCCAGGCAATGGGCTAAGTTATTCATTTGTGTTTTCTTGTCTAAATCCCCACAGCAAGCCAGGAGGTAGGTATAATATTATCCCTGATAATAGAGGTGGAAACTGAGACTTTAGAGGGATTAGTAACCTGTCGAAGGGCAAGAAGCTAGCAAGGAGTGGGGGCAGCACTCAAACCCAGGCTTCCTTACAATAAACAGAGACTTTGCTTTTAATTGTAAGATTCTGCAAAACCTCCCACAAGGTGAAGCCTCGCTCCCACTACTGCAGAGATGCTTGAGGAGTGTAAAGTGATACCAGATGAAGGCTTTCAGCTCCTCCATGAGTTCCAGCTGGGGAGATGAAACTAATTTAAAAGTGCATTTAGCAAGAAAAGCAAAGAGCCTCTTAGCTTAATATGAAAAGTAAGCTGGTGTGTTACAAGTGTCAGGTGACATTTGAGACAAGAAAAAGAGACGCAGGACAAATGAGATGGGGCAGAGGCTGCCCCTGAACATGTCTTTCGAGATACACTAAACGGAGGAAGCCAGAGTAGCTCATCCACTGATTTCACTGTGGTAAACCAAGTAACTTCCTCAGATTCCAATCCACAAACACACAAAAATCTATTTTCAGTTTTCCAAATACACATCGCTGTCACTAACAACAATGAACAATGAGTCTTATTCTGTGGTAAGGAAGTCTTCCCACAGTACCTGGCAGGTGATCAAATATCACCCAGTCCCTGTAAGCCTGTTTGATCCTGTGGGTCTTGGCAGACTCACTTGGCTAGTTCACAGTTTGTGCTTCCTATACGTTTACCGATGGTTAAAAAAGAAAAGAAAAGAAAGCATCAGTACAACGGAAATGTGTGCCCTCCTTACCTAGTGCTCATCTGTGATATCCAAATCAAAGGCTTGTCAGCGGAGGTCCTCCCAGGTCCCTGTAAGAGAATATTAACAATTAGCTGTGACCACCTGAAATGAACCAGTTCCTCTTCAAACACAGGCTGTCCAGCCAAGGCCTCAGCCTGCATAGTTATCTGTCCACTGGGTGACAGTGTTGATCCATTTGGAATAAATGTGCTTTGTCCCTGGGCCAGAAAACTCTGGGAAAGATTTCAGCCAGATGGCATTCTGAGGGCCTTGGGGACTGGCTCTGCCTTTCTTCCCGGAGCAAGGCAGAATGATTCTGTTTTCTTTGCCTATAAAGGGAAAATGTAGGTGAACTGTTCCGATGTGACCATGTTGGGCTGGATTTCTGTGGGTGAAACAGTCCAGAGAATGGATATGATTGTCTGTAATAAATGAGCCTGCATTTTCCTGATAATTTAACGAAGACAAAAAGCTTGCGAAGAACACTGTGAAAACTAAGTTGAAAATGTACTTCAGCTGTTTGCTTGGATGCATGAGGGCGCATCAGTTCTTTAACCAAGGTGTTCATGTTTATGCACATGGACTAGTGTCTGGGATGTATGTTACCCAGGGCTCTGAAGTGGGACAAGACCGTCTTTGTGGAATGTTATTTACAGATGGCCTGGTCATGGTTTTTACCTTATTCTGTTGGTTCTGACATGATTTCTGTGTTCAAGAGAGAGGAAAAATAGACAAGCAAGAATAAATAACTATGGTAAAATTCCATGTAATCAGTGGTGTTATAGAACAGAACTGGCCCTTCTGCTTCTTGCCACCGTTCTTTGTGGGAGCCATTATGCTGGGCCCAAGTTGGCTATTTTGTTGGTGGATGGCAACATCCAGGAGAAGGGGGAGCTAATGCTCAAAAGCTCCAGCTCCTCAATGGCACATAGGTTACTGATTATCTAGGGCAAAACCACAAGATACTGTGGGTTAAATGTTTCAGGGTCATGCTGGGAACTGATTAGTTGGAGGTGAAGTAATGAATCATTTCTGCCAGTCTTGAGGACAATTCTGAGGTCTATTCTGGGGTCCCTCTGTCTAGTCTCTTGGGAGTGTAGCCGGGGGCTTGTTCCACCTTAGGGCTCAGGAAGTGAAACAAAACTTAAGATGTTGACTTCCGGCCAAGATGGAAGCATAGGTGGAAACACTGTACCTCCTCTCACAACCAAGATTAAGGACGACAAATATTTATAAACAGTAACACAACCAGAACACAGAAAATTGAACTACGGAAGTCGACAACCATTCAACCCGACCGGTAAGAGGGGCGGAGTCGGCAGGCGGCGGAGAGGGAAAGCGGCAAGAAAACGTGGTGGCTGCCAGGCTCGGGAGCGCCGGGCGGTGTAGGTGGCGTGGAGCTTGCAGACCCCAGACGCGGGGAGGAGACGGGAGGAGAGCACGCAAGGCACGCAGGGCAGTTGGCCAACCGTGGACACACATACACGTGCAGATAAACTAGGCAAGAGCAGGCAGTGAGACAGAACGCACAGCCCAGGGCCCCAGCGACAGGAAATAAAGCCTAAAGGCACCTATTGGAAAGGTGCCGGGAGCCTCACAGGAGAGGTCGCCAGGGAAACCCGCAAGGTCCCGGAGTGTGCATAGGCCCACCCACCTGGCAACCAGCGCCAGGGGGGGCCAGTTTGCTTGTGGGAGGCAGCAGAGGGGACGCAAATTCGAGAGAGAGCGCGGAACAGACGCCATTGTTCCCTCTCTGACCCTGCCCTCACAGATAGCGTCACAACTTGGCGACTAGGCTGCCCCGCCCTGGTGAACACCTAAGGCTCCGCCCCACATGCGCAATAGGCGCCACCTGACCAAAAATGACTCAAACAGAAGAAAAGCTCCGAGCCCCAGAGCCAATACTTTTAAACAAGCAAGAGATAGCCGACCTATCAGATGCACAGTTCAAAGCACTGCTAATCAGGATGCTCACAGAATTGGTTGATTTTGGTCGCAAATTAGATGAAAAAATGAAGGCGTTCATAAGTGAAATGATGGAAAATGCAGAGGGAGCCAGTAGTGATGGGAAGAAAACTGGGACTCAAATCAATGGAGTGAACCAGAAGGAAGAAACAAACAACCAAGCAGAAAAGAATGAAGAAACAAGAATTCAAAAAAATGAGGAGAAGCTTAGAAACCTCCAGGACATCTTTAAACGTCCCAACATCCGAATTATTGGAGTACCAGAAGGGGAAGAGGAAGAGCAACAAGTGGAAAACTTATTTACTATTTGAACAAATAGTAAAGGAGAACTTCCCCAATCTGGCAAAGGAAATAGGCTTCCAGGAAGTCCAGGAAGCTCAGAGAGTCCCAAAGAAGTTGGATCCAAGGAGGAACACACCAAGGCACATCATAGTTACATTAGCCAAGATTAAAATGAAGGAGCGAATTCTAGAAGCAGCAAGAAATAAGAGGACGGTTACCTACAAAGGACTTCCCATCAGACTGTCAGCTGATTTCTCCAAAGAGACCTTCCAGGCAAGAAGGGGCTGGAAAGAAGTATTCCAAGTCATGAAACACAAGGACCTACATCCAAGACTGCTCTATCCAGCAAGACTTTCATTCAGAATGGATGGGCAGATAAAGTGCTTCTCAGATAAGATCAAATTCAAGGAGTTCATCATCACCAAGCCCTTACTATATGAAATGTTAAAGGGACTTACCTAAGAAAAAGAAGATAAAAATATGAACAGTAAAAGGACAGCAAATTCATAGTTATTAACACCTACACCTAAAACAAAAG
>PVKM010041821.1:0-13013 GCA_004027735.1 Carollia perspicillata | reverse complement strand
AGTCTTCTTCCAGGGGATGATGTCCGTGACGCACTTCCCAAATGACAGAGGACACATCCGCCCTTTACTGTGGGAAACTAAGGCCCCCTGGGGCCTCACGACCCTGTCTGGTCCCCATCACGACAGTGTCTCAGGCCCTGCGCTGACCACTGGCAGCAGAAGCGGAAGGGGTCACACAGCCCCTCTCCAGGGGACAGCCTCCTGGCACAGTTGGCCCTCACAGTGTGTGAGGACCTTTTTGGTTCCACACCCTGTAGCCCACGTGAAGGGTCGTGAGGAAACCGTGCCGCACGCGTGGGAGCCTGAGCACATGGGGCACTCAGCCCACGGGGCACGCCGGAGAGCCTGGGGAGCATTTCCGAGCCTGAGAGCGCTCGCCCTGCCTCGGCCAGTTCACCTAAAGCACCTGTCAGTTTTATTGGGCCCACGAGGACAGTGAGGGGTCCGGGAGCTTTGCTGGGCCAGTTGCTGGTGGCAAAAGCTGTCTCACTGACTCTTCGGACTAAAAAGGACGCTGGGGCTCCCAGGAGGGGAAGAGAGACCATGGGCCTCCCATCTCAGCCCTGCTTCCCGGGCTGCCTCTAAGCACCCTGCAGACAGGGGGTCCTCACAGGCTCCTTCATGGACTGAGGACCCCCTTTCACTGCCTCAGGGTCCCCAGCCCCAGGGTCCACTGAGGAGGAGGCGGTGTTGGGAGCAGGGCCCACAGCCTTCTCCCCCAGGCCCCACGCCCACACAGAGCCCATTGTCTCTGCACAAGGGCCGACTCAGGCTCACTGCTATCCATTCACGGGCACAGGGCACCCTTGAGGAGGCCTGTGCCAGGGCGTCCACCCTCCCACGCTGGCCAGCTCCGGTGTGGGGCCGCTCACGCCTTTCCTATCCCGAAGGAGCCAGAGTGTGGGGCAGGGTCAGACATGGCGCTTTATACAAGCCTTCAGAACGAGCCCTTTTTCTAGAGAGAGAGAAGTCCTTTCCTTTGGAACCAAACAGGTGAAGACAGTGAGCTTCTGCGTCTCAGCCTGGGGGGAGGGGTCCACCCTTTCTTTGCCTATGGGAATCTGGCTCAGGCTTCGGGTATGGCATGAAGACTCCCCCCCACCCCGCCTTTCATAAGTCTTCCTGGTGCCTCCCCTAGACCAGAGTTCCCATAGCGGGAAATTCCTGGCTGCCCCATCACAACAGGCAGAAGGCACAGATTCCCGGCCCACTCTGAACAGAAAGACAGGGGGCTGAGCTCCAAATGGGTGTAGGGGGGTAGGGAGGGGTGCCCGCCTTTTCCAAAATTAAGGGGCACCCCCTCTCTGCTCTGCAGGAGGGATGCTGGCTGAGGTCTAAATGGGGGCTCCTAGCCTTCCACCAGGGCTGCGGTCAAGCAGTGCACTGGGGAGGCAGGGCCGTGCTTGGCACGCTTTGGGAACTGGCACTGTCCTGCCGTCTTCCTGGAGGTGTCACGCCACCACCCCAGCCTGGCTGGAGCCCCTGCTGCACGTCACTGGGACCGTGGGGGTTGCTGTGGCTGGGCATCCCGTCCACTGGAGATGGAAACTGTTGGCCCATGGAAGTGCACAGGCCTTGGCCAATCTCTGGCAAGACGTTGTCTCAGGGATCCAGAGGGGCCTGACCCACAAGGCCAACCAGGCTGGACACCTCGCCGACTTCACAGGGACAGCCATCCAGGGCCCCTGGTCCCCTGCTCACTGCTGGCCCCCTAACATTACCCCTGCCTTTGGCCACTTCTCGGCAACTACCCTGCATGTGAAGCACCCCTCCCACACCCAGGCCCTGTGCTGTGCATCCCTCAGGGAGCTACTGCCTCCCTGCCCTGCCCTCCCCTTCCCAGACTCAGGCCTGTCCCAGGCTCAGGCCCCAGCTGGGCATTGGCACACCCTCCGCTCCACGGCTAGGCCACCACCAGAGGCAGATACTGGGGCTGCGCCCTCTGACCCCACTCCACCTGCCCTCCCTCTCCGCCCTACCACCGCTCCCAAGGCCAGGCCTACCCTGGTTCCTCCCAGGTATCACCGTCACCAGGCCCCTCCTCCCTGGGGCTCCACCCCGAGTTCTGCCCAGGGGTTATCCACACAGGCTTTGTCAGAAGGACCTGGAGTTAAATTCCAGATTCTGACCCTGGGAAAATCATTTAATCATTTAGATTTAATCTCAGTTCCTTCCACTGTGAGTTGAGGAAAAGCCACAGAACCTCCTCCAGAGGCTGGCGCAGGACCGAACGAGACACCCAATCGGAGAGCACACGCAGCAGGCAGTCGCCCCGAGCCTCTGGGAGGCCGGTGCTGGAGGCCATATTTAGGTTGAGCCCTACGGGATGGGGGAGGGAGGGAGCCCACCTACGGAAAGGCTCCACCTGGTTTTGCCTGGGCTCTCAAGGGAAGGGACGAAGGCACAGGCAGCCTCTCTGTCCCCCTGGCTGGTGCCTGGGACCTCCCTGCTGAAGGGGCTCCGGGCCTTTCCATCTGTGACTCCCAGTCTGGTGCCCGAGCTCCATGGGACACTCAGTCCTCTGATTTATTTATTTCTGCCTGGTGTGCTGGGCACGGAGCCCAGCGTGGTGGCAGCATGGATGCTTATCATCAAGGACGCTGTTCTCAGGCTCGGCTCCTAAAGGGGCATTAGAGAAACTATCCATTATTAATAACCATCTCCATTATTCCTGTGCCTAATTAGGAAAGGAAATTTATGAATTGGGTTTAAGTCTCCAGGGCGAGGGCAGCCACGGCTTTTCCTGAGACCGGGGAGAGGTCTGGGTGGAGGTCGGGGCCAAAGGCGAGCCCAGCAGGCCGCTGCCTGGCGTCATCGATTCTGCTTCTGGTGGCGACTGCAGAACACGTCTCCCCTTGTTCGCCGCTGAGCAGCCGTCTCTGTGAGGCTCCTTCAGGCCGGGACTTGCTGCTCCTCAGCACCACCCTCTCAGAGCGGCTGCACTCCGCCTGGCCTCTGTTCCTTACCCTGGGGACCCGCCCCGGCTCTGCCGAGCCTTCTGCTCCCACCCAGCATGCCCTGCTGCCCAGAGGTCCCAGCTTGCTGGCTTCAGAACAGCACAGAGCTGTCGAGAAGTGGCGAGAGGGTGCCACTTCGGGAAAGCTCCGGGTGGCCACGTGAGCCCGCCCCATTGCCCTGACTCCTCACCCACCATTCAAGTGCTGATCCACCCACTCACTCAACGCATATCTGTTAAGCGTCCACCCTATGCCAGGTGCTGTGCCAGGCTCCGGGGACGTGACGATTAGCAAGAGGGACAGGGCCCCTGCCCTCAGGAGGCTCCCCAGCTGCTGGGAATGCACGCGGCTTCAGCAGTCACTACGTAAACGCATGCTGTGACGCCTGCTTCACGGAGCGCAGACCTGGGCCCACGCTTTCAGTACAGAACAGAGCACTGTGACGCGAAAAATGCGATGCTCCGATCGAGGGGAGCCGACGTGACTGGCCTGAGAGTGGTGAGCTCATCTTTGCTTGTGACAGGCTCGCGGCCGGGGGACAGGAACATGCCCCTGTTGCTACATGGCCAGCAGAGCCCTCGCACCTGCCCGACACTCGGGAGGGAAGGGCACTCCCTGTCCTTCAGAGGGCACCTCGCACACGATGGGGGGCGAGCCTCGAGAACGCCCAGTCAGGTAGAACCCGCTCCATCTAGACAGCTGTGATCATATGGAGGAGGGGTTAGGATCCACTCAGTCTCGTGGTTGACAAACTCTGGCCCGCAGGCCAAATGCGGCCCACCACCCCTTTTTGTAAATAAAGTTTTATTGGAACACGTGGAATGCAGACGCACCTCTGTGTTTACTTAGGGTCACGGATGCGTTCTGACTACCATAGCCGAGTTGAGTGCCCGCGGCAGAGACTGTATGACCTCTAAAACCTGAAGTATTTATTTACTTTCTGGCCTTTTCCAGAAAAACAGGAGGTGGTCTTCAGCTGAGACTCTTAGATGAATTTAAGCGAGTAGTCTGAGGTACCCTGAAACTATACCCCAAGTTTTTACTTTGCAGTGAACATTCTCCTGTTTCCATTTTATTTTTAAAGTGGCCCTTTACTCCACAAGTCACACCGACGCCCTGGTGGGAGGTCTCCCGGCGGGGGCACAGGACGCTGTCCCCGGGGATTTTTAACAGTGACCTTGTGGTGAGACAGCAGAAGCACAGAGGACAGGCGGACTTGCGCGTGGACCCTAACCGAGCCACGTCACACTGGCCCCGTGACCCCAACCAAATCGCCAACACGACAAGCCCCCCACTTGCCGATGGGTGACGATGCTGTCTGGGAGGCTGTAGGGGGGCGCTCGTCCTGCGGCCCCGCTTCGGGGACAGTCAGTGCAGGATGGGGTTGCTGCAGTAACCCCATCGCTCGAAGGCAGGTCTAGGGACCTCAAGGAGAGGCTACGGGATTTGGGCGGACTTAGGACCGTCATCCTCCGGAACTGCCCCCACTCTCCAAGTGCAGTCCCTTAAATGCAGTGGACTGGCTTCTAAGGCAGGGACAGCCACCACTTCGGAGCCACATTCCAAGGCTCTGGCTCCTAACGTGGTGAAAGGCTCACCCTCAGCGTCGGCAGCTCAGTCCCATTCCTCCTCCGGCCGTGTCAGGCCCACGAGAGAGCCACTGGCCCATCTTCCCTCCCCCTGGCCCCTCTGGGCACATCCTGGGGCCCTTTTGCTTGTCGGGTATTCAGACCTCAGTTGCTGTAGCCACCTACCCCGGGGTGGCTATGGAGGTGCAGGTGGCAAGGTGGAAGCTGCTCCCCACCTGCGCTGGGGTGCAGGGGACGCACAGCTACATCTGACTTTCCGGGGCACCCACAGCCTTTCTTTGTAAGACCGTCCTAGGGGTGCCAGGGCACCCAAGCCCAGAGCGGAGAGAATTCCCTCCCCTGCAACCTGGAGAGTCGTCCACCAGTGACTGACAGGTGCCCAGGGAGAGAGCCAGGCCCCTGCCGCCAGCTGGGGACAACGTGCGGCATGACTAACCTCGAGTCCCCTCCGGAGCACACTCGGGTCAGGTCCTCGCAGGACTGGGCCTGAGGTTACGACACTCTCACCCGCCTCCTCTTCTCTCTTGTCCCCCCGAGGAACACGTCCTTGAAAAATTCAGTCTCCAGCTCTGAGGCCAGGTTCCATGTCAGGCACCTCAGACAGGAGGTCACTGAGGTACTGGAGGATCCCGGGCTGCCTTCTAAGGAGATGGAATTACACCCCCACGAGATGCAGGACACGTTCCACGTTCCAAAGCTGCCGTCCCGGGCTGCCCCGTGCCAGCTCTCTGGCTGGAGCCCGAGTCCCAGGTGCAGGGTCCCTGTTGGGTTAAGGCTAAGAATGGCCGTTGTCCAGGTTGCGACCACAAAGGGATGGTGACACAGCTGAGAAAAGTCATGGCTGCTCGGTTTGTTATAAACAAAAAAGGAAAACACCTGAAACGTGTGTGGCTTTGGGGCTAAACCATAGTGCTGAGGAGAAAACCAACCAACTGGCCCACCCCACACTGATGGCCTGAGACTGCCTCTGACACCGAGTCGCCAGCCACGTGGGACTGCTTACGTTTAAAGTACTCCGATGAAAACTGAATGAAAAATTCAGTTCCTCAGTGGCACCGGCCATATTTTAAAGGCTCTACAGCCCATGCAGTTGATGGCTCCCATGCTGGACAGCACATATTTCTCCCCAACCCCGAGAGAGACAAGGCAGGAATTATCCGCACCATTTAATAGGTAAGGAAGCCGAGGGCTCCCAAGGGCCGAAGAGGCCAATGCCAGAGGCCAATGCCAAAGGCCAATGCCAGAGGTGCTCTAAGGGAGGTGGAGCTTCTGAGCTGTAAGCTGCTGTTGGGATGTCCAGGACAGCGAGGACAGTGGGGGGACCGACTGTTGGGGTCTCTGTGGAGCCGGGGCATTTCTAAGGCACACCCCTGGTGTGCATACTTGCTCTTTTAATAGCCACACGGCTTCCTGAGTGGGCACTTGTGACCAAAAAAGCGGCCACTTTGCCTTCGAGATAATAAAAGTGCAGAAGGCTGTTCTGTGGCTCCATCCTCCGTAACCGGCCATCGAGCCACAGCCATGAAATGGACTACGAGAACCCCGCAGCTACTACCCACGGACAACGTCGGTCTGAAGAATGGGCATGCTGAACAGTGGCAACCAGCTCCTGCCTGGGAACTCCATTCTGTCTCTGGACAAGCAGCTCAGTCTAAAGGTCAAGGCCACACACCCTGGCTGCTGCCACTGCATCGGAAACCCTTGGAACGTGTGCAAGCACTTCATCAATCTGGACCTCAAATGTCCACCTGCCAAATGGGAGTCGTGACCTTGGCCTAGAGCAGGGTTCCTCAGCCTCAGCACTGTTGATGTTTTGGATCATCCTTTGCTGTGGGGGGCTGTCCTCTGCCTCCGCAGCCTCTCCCCACTAGATGCCAGGAGCACCCCTCTCCCAGCTGTGATGACCAAATGTCTCCCAGGGAACAAAATCTGCCGGCTGAAAGCCAGCGGCTGGAAGATCTCCAGAGCCCTTCCCTGGCTCTTACACGGGGTGCAGAGACAGAGGCCTCCTGCGTGGGCGCAGCCAACAGCACAGACCTGCCTTGGCCTCCCCGGCTGCACCACACCAACCCCAGCCAAGGGAAGGAGCTAAGCTTGACGGCCTTCCAGCTGTAACCTAAGATTCCAAGCCAGTCGCCTCCACGGTGACCCCTGGCTACTCAGAGGCCACACAGTGGAATTGGCTGTAACCGTGTCTGAGAGGCGCATGCGTTATTTTCCAGGGCATCCATAATCCTGTCTGCCAATGCAGGAGACAATGCGCCTTTGCCACCCACAGTCCGGTTCATTCTAAATCTGACAACAAGGAGCCCATTCACTCCCCGGAGGGGCAGGGGACAGGCCGCCATCTTTTCCAGGAAACAGTGGCCTTTGGCCTTCTCTGATTGCTGGCAAGGGCGACACAGAAACTCGGGAGCTAGGAACAGGCACTGCTCATATTTGCCTTGTTTTTCTCTGGTGGAAGAAGGGACAGGAACCAAGGGACATTCCTCGCTGACCCGCCTGGCAGAACTTCGTCATCTTTCCCAGGCGGGAGACCCAACAACAGAGACGCTTCTCAAGGCTGCTGGAGATGGACAGTTGCATAACTATGGCGCCCGTACCGCCCTCTCTCCGTCCTCTCTCCGAACAGGACTCCCCGCAGAAATGGAAGGCACCACGAGGCGGGGCTGCAGTGACCTGTTCCGGGCGGAGCAGCTCCAAGTCGCGGTACAGGATGCCAAACCCCACCGTACGAAGATTCTACAACCACCATCTACACAAAGTCTTTGCCACGAACGCCTACGTTCACGCGAAACGCCAAAAGCCAAAAGTCTAGGCCGGCCTGCCAGGCTGTTTCTGGGCTTTCTCTAGCGTTTCTGATCTGTCATCTTCTGGCAGATGAGCAAGTGCCCAAGGTTTCCAAAAATTTTATGGAGAAATATCTTTACATTAAAAAAATTTAATAAGTTCAATAAAAACAGGGATAATAACAGTAGCCTCCTTTGCTGAGCATGTGTTAAGCTCCATGGGATGTGTGCTTGTTGAAATCATCTGATTTAAGTCTCCTGACCCATCAGGAGACGTGGGTGTCACTGTCCCCACTGACAGGGGCGAGGACAAGCTCAGGTAAGAGAGGTCCATGGCAGAGTCAGGGTTCCAGGACATTCTTTCCTCCACGCTCTATCGTAAATCAGGCAAAGAGCAGAGTCAGTGGGTTTTAGCAGCAGGGGGCCGTGGTCCAGCTGGAAGAACAGATTTAACATTGCCTGAGGATGCCATTGATCTTGACCAGTGGTTTCCATGCAGACTGTCTCTAGCAACATGTCTAGCCTTCTCCAGACTTTTATTTATTCCTCTGGAGGGTAGAGGACAGGACTTACTCAGCGGAAGAGTTTGTGATAAATGAGCAAGACCTGGGGGAGCAGAGTTTGCTCTGTGCCCACTCTGGATGCCAGGAGGGACGGAAAAGGGCATAAAATTCTCAGCAAGAAAGACACGAAGGACATGTCACATTTGTATATCACATTCAGGATAAATTCTCCCCTTTTAACTCTCATAGCCATGAGCTCTCTGGATACACTGTTCCAAAATCCGGGGGACATGGAGCACGTCAGGGACCCAGCCAGTGCCACCTGCTCTCTATTGTTCATGACAGCTGGCCACACAGGTCACCATTAGCAACTGTCCCATCATCTTCCTTTGACAGGGACATTAATGAAGACTGGGAGGCGAGGACTACCTCATACAGACAGGGTGACTTCGGGGACCAGCCGTATGCACCTGCTTTGAAAACTGAAGTTGCCAGAAACAAAGGCCATGTAGCCGAGGCCCCGGGCCAGGCCCTGCATGCTCTGCCTCAGCCCCTCACCTGGGCAGGGGGTGAACTTCTGAAAAGCTCTTGTGACGCTGACCCTCCCTAACTCTAGGGAGTCTCCTAATACCAAATATAACCGCTGACCCTGAAGGTCCTTGAGACATCCAGGAGCTGGTCAGGAAAAGCAAATGGAGGCCTGAGGGTTAGGCCAGCACTCGGCTCCTCTCCCCAGAGGCAACCAGCTTCCGACGTTTCCTTTGAGACAGCAGGGCTGTGGGCATTTGTATGCAGTCCAAGTGAGCGCGCCTGTTACGGACTGAACGCTCATAGGCTGGATCCTGAACCCCAATGTGATGGTCTAGGAGGTGGTGTCTTTGATGTCATTAGGTCAGGTGGGTGAAGCCCTTGAGAAAGGGATGGCGCCCTCGTGAAAGGGACTTCAGAGGGACCTCTCGCCGCCCCCGCCATGTGAGGACACAGCAAGAAGGCACTTTCTATGAGCCAGGAAAGGGGACCTCGCCCGACACCAAATCTGCCGAAGCCTTGATCTTGAACTTCCAGCCCCCAGAACTGCGAGAAATAAATGCCTGTTGTTTATAAGCCACCGGTCCGTGGTCTTCCACGGCAGCGGCCCAGACAGACCGGCACGGCACCGCACACGCACACCGCAGCTGCTGTCGTTTCTGAGATAGAGTGTGTGCTCCACGTCACGTGTTTCGGCTCTGCCCTCACACTGGAGTGGGCGGAGCTGCTCTTCTTTCCTCTCCCACCTCCCCCGCCCTGAGCTGAACCGCGTGCCTCTGTGTGGGTGCACCACGGTCTACCTAACCAGCTTGGGAGAAGCTGCTTTTCAAGCGCAGGATCTCCACTCTTTGCCTGTCATTTCCAAATCCAAAACGTAGTTTGGTACCGAAACTAATCTGGTACTAAAACCCGAGCTTTGGGGAAGTGGGCTCTCCATGGTCAGGATGCATCGCTTCGGGGACAGCCGCGTTGCTCTCGGCAGAAATTGGGTCGGGTGCTGAAGTGCCCGGCAGTGCGACAGCACACCTGCAAGTGTCTCTCTGAATCCGAAGCCCCGGAGCTGGCTCCTGGGGCGCAGCTGGCCCAAGTTCCCAGTAAGGGACGCGGGGCCTTCCCAGCACGCCTCTCAGAGGGAGGCGTGGAGAACCGGGCGTGAGGGGCGCCTGGGCGAGGGCTCCAGTCCCAAACCCACCTGGATGCCGGCTCAGTATCTTTCCACCTGCCCCCTTTCCCGAGCCGGCCTGCAGCAGGGATGAGAATCGTGCACTTACTGAGGTTGTCCCGGAGAGGTGCGCACCCCAGAGCACAGGCGCTCACCCCAGTCCCTCCAGGCCACCCTGCCCTTTCCCCACCCAGGTCCTTCCAGACACCTTTCCTCTCCTGCCCAGCCCCACACTGCTTCACTGTCCCCTTGTCACCGTGAGGGGCTCCGCTCTGAGGACACTTCCCGTTATCAGCAGAAGGAGATGCTGATTTTAAAACGAGAATAAACAGATCAGAATTTTAAAAACGCGAAGTGTCTTTCTTAAGCACTGTTTCTTTGTCTTTGTAGAAAATTTTATTTATTTTTTGGGGGGGAAGGGAGGGACACCGAGAGGGAGAGAAACATCAGTGTGTGGTTGCCTCTCACGTGGCTCCCACTGGGGACCTGGCCCGCAACCCAGGCATGTGCCCTATCTGGCATTGAACCTGAGACCCTTTAATTTGCAGCCCACGCTCAATCCGCTGAGCCACACCAGCCAGGGCACTTTCTTTGTCTTTTTAAACATTGGGTATCTCCTGCGAGGCCACGGCCCACTCATGTAGCATCTAATACGACTGCCCTTCCTGAACTTCTCCAGGACAGACAGTGACCCAGGCAGTGGCGCGAGTCAGGGATCAATTTCAATCTGTCTCTTTGGGAAAAAAGGAAGGAAGTTGTCATGTTGAAAACTGGAGGGAAAAGTACAGGGTCCTTAGGTCCTGGGCTGCAGGTGGCCTCTCCTGGCGGCCTCGGCCTCTCACTCTGGGGTGGGCGAGGGCAGGGGAAGGTCCCGCAGCATCGCTTGCTGGCCCCCATCTCTATCCTTACTCTTCCCCTAAAAGATCTATCTAGTCCCACGCCAGATGGATCCGGATGCCAACAGCCGGATGCCAACAGCCGGATGCTTTAGCGCCAGCGCGGCCTCAAGCTCCTGACCCATTCATCGGCGGTGACTCAGTGTCTCCACAGCGCCGGTCCGCAGGCCAGCTCAGGCTTTCTGTGCCCAAACCTGAACTCCTTCTCTTCCCCCCTTGGACTCCTCCCCTCCTGTCTTCCGTTCACCCAGCTGTGCAATTCAGAAACGTGGGGGTCTTTCCTGAGAATCCCCTCCCTCGCCCCTCCCTCTGTGCAATCCTACAGCCCATCTTCCTCGGACGGGCGGTCCTGGCCCCTTCTGCCCTCACCTGTGCCCTCCACAAAAGTCTCCGAACTGACGGTCCCTCCCCCACCCACTCTCCGCGCTGCCACGGGAGGTTCCTTGTAAAATGCCAACCAAGTCACGTTACACTCCTGTTCAGTCCCCTTCAGAGGCTTCTTACCAACTGTAGACTAAAACCCAATTTTTTTTTTTACTATGGTGCTCGCTCCCCATGCTGGCTCAAACCCTTGTAGGGAAGAATCTAGAAACTTTGTGGCAGTGACAGGACTTCCAGAACTAGCGGGGTGACGTCCAAGGGCAAAGCGGGCAAGTTGTGGGCAGTACGTTAAAAAAGGGAGCAAGAGAGGAGTTAGTGGTCTCGCTAACAGCTGCACCTCAGAGACAATAGCATTTAAGAATGTCTGGCCCTGGCTGGTGCAGCTCAGTGGACTGAGCGTGGGCCTGCGAACCAAAGGATCTCGGTTCGATTCCCAGTCAGGGCACATGCCTGGGTTGCAGGCCAGTTCCCAGCAGGGGACGCATGAGAGGCAACCATACATTGATATTTCTCTCCCTCTCTCCTTCCCTTCCCCTCTAAAGGTAAATAAATAAAACCTTAAAAAAAAAAAGAATGTCTGGCCACGGCCATCTCCTGCTCACACGCCTGCAGCCTCCCCGGGAACTCGGTGGGAACCTCAGAGCCATTGATCCCACGGGGCTTTAAGTGTCCCGCAGAAAGCTCTTGGAGTTGAATAAGGAGACAGACTGCTTTGCTGGTTACAGGGCCCAGAATGTTCTAGAGAGGAGAGCCCTTTGTGCATTTCTGCCCATGAAGGAATGCAGGGTTCCAGCCTTGGGGGTGGGGCCTTGTTCCCAGGCCGAGGTTTAGGGCTCTGGGGCCTGAGCTTCCTCTGTGTGGAGTCCTTCAAGCTCTCTGAGGGGAGCTGGGGGCTTCGGCCACTGGGCTCGGTTTTGCTGGGTGCACATGGTCAGTGGAAATGGGGAGAAAGGGGGAAAGAAAAAAACAAAATGGGGAGAGACTCAGAGAAACATTTAAAAATCTCGAAAGTAACGAGATAAAATTTGGTAGGTCTTTAGAGCATGTTTGGGCCGAGAAACTTGGAGCACGTTGTACAGTACCTAGCTTGGTGCAGAGGGTCCCCCAGGTCACCGGGACAGCCAGTGCTTGATGACCCGCTGATACGGCCATAGAAGGCTGCCCCTGCCTCAAGGATTCCTCGTGGAGCTGCCCACACTCTGCATCCGCCTGTGGGCTCCGCTGAAGCCAGATCAGCCCTGGGCCTCCTCCTGAGACCGCCCCTCCAGTAACAGTGCGCACCTGAACCCCTGCCCCAGGCTTTGCCTAGAGGGCACTGGGTCTAAGACTGGGTGAAGAATGAAAAATTTTTAAAAAATGATGTCTATAAAGACAGCCCAATACAAGTACCTGGTCACAAGAGTCTGAGTAAAAGTTCAAAGCACATATCAGCATTCAAAGGATAGAGTAGAACAACAGCCCTGGTGATGGGCGCAGAGAGCTCTGTCCTCCGGCCAATGGGAAAGTCCACACAAACATGACTGACATCCTGGGGTCCAATCAGCATGCGCTAATTTATTGACCATGAGCGGCTCTGCGGGCCGCGTGCAGGGAAAAGTGGACGCATCGTGTGCCTCCCGGGGCCTGCCAGTCCTTGTGCCCATCACAGACCACGGCATTCATTCTGTGACGCAACCACTAGCCCCCCGAGGACCTGGGCCAGGTCTTACATGTCTGTGCCCCTCGGCGGCAGGCCAGGTGTTTGGCGAGTGGCTGATGAAAGAATGTGGACTAGCTCCACACTGTCACACGAGAGTGAAACAGAAGCATCTACAGAGACAGGCCCTGGCACCCACAGTAGTCTACGGTCGCTGAGGCCCCCTTGAATGGGAACGATCAACTGTCCTCGGGACACCAGGCCAGAACTTGAAGCAAGGCTTGGTGGCTCAGTGGTTTCTCAGCGGGATCTCTATTGTGTTACAGGGAGGGACTTCTCTGTGGAGAACTGTCCTTTGCACGGCACTTGTTGTCCCCGGCCCCTGTCTGCTAAATGCCAGTAGCACTCACCTGCCCCGCCCCCCAGTCACTGTGCCAATGACCTAAACATGACACCCCCACATTTCCAAATGTCCACTGGGGGTGTCTCCACCCGTGACGGAGAACCCCAGGTAGGGTAAAAGTCGGCTCCAGCAGGGACAGGGGAGTGAAGAAGGGTGGGACACTGCCTCT
>PVKM010041820.1:0-13004 GCA_004027735.1 Carollia perspicillata | reverse complement strand
TACGCCTGCTGATACCACTGGCCGGGGGTGGGGGCGGCCATTCCCGGAGTTTCAAGCCATCCTCAGCTTCTCAGTTACGTAAACCAGGGACGTCAGCTACCAGGTATGATGAGGTAGAGTACGAATCTACGCTCCATCTGAGGACAACTGGAAAAGCTCGACGGGTCCATACTAAAGACAACAACAACAAACCATTTAAAGGCACTGGAAAGCCACTGAAACGCCCAGAACTAGAGGCAACGAGATTCAGAGAGTAAAGACTAGGAAGAGACAAGTTGGATTCCGAAGCCGCTTTTTCTTCCCTAGGGGGCATTTGCTCATTTGGGGAGCGGGGAAAGAGGATGGGAAGGCAGACTTTCCCTGGCAAAGCTCACTCCTGGGGGACAGAGAAGCCCACGGAGGTCTTGTGATCTCGCAGGTCTGGAGAGACAGACTTATTCACTAGAAGGACCAAGATTCCTATGAGAAGGAGCGACGGAGATCTGAGCGTGACACTCATGTCCCCCTCAAGCCAGTTGTCAAATTGAAAGCTTTTTTAAAAGCACAGTGCAGTTTTCCAGCAATCTCACAGTGCTGAGGGGACAAGAATTGGGATTCAGGCTTGGCTGGAGGACGGGGTCCCAGGACACACGGGTCTCTGAATGGGAAGGCCTGGAGGGCTGCGCCCTGTGAACAGGAGAAAACCAGTTGCGTGGAGACCTCCGCAGTCTGCCACCCCGTCTCACTCAGCTCCGTTTAATTAGACTGCGGTCATCTGCCCCCACACTGTCTTCCTAATACCAAAAAAGGTGAACGGACCTTCTCCGCAGGGAGACACCATCACCCAGAGACTTTCAGGGCTTTGTGCACATGGTCGGATATTGGATCAAAAATTACTAGGGATGCCAAAAGACAAGACCATAAGACTAAAAAAAAAAAAAAAGTGAAAAATAGAGACAATAGAAATAATTATGTGAGCCAATAAATTTGCCTTTCTGCTTACGCCACCTTGAGATGGGGTTTCTGTCACTCATGATGGGAGGGTTCCTAGTACATTCTGAGGCTTTCGCGGCCTGCTCCAGCCCATTGACATCGCTGAGGCCATGGCACAGCTTCCACCAGTTTCCCTCGTACTTTATCCGGGTTCAAGCCAGAATATTTTAGACCAACAGGTTTACATAACAAAAGTCACCGTGTATGAATATGTACGTTCTCTGTCTTTCGGCAGCGATTGCAATAACTAGTACTTTGTATGGAATGTTCTACTTATGCATATTCACCTGCCCTTGACCTTACTTACTGCCCTTGACCTTTCCTGACATTATTCTCAGTGTATCTGGTCTATGCTTCTGACTTTCAGAGAAAAGGGATTTTACTGCAAGGTCCCTGGATTCCCATTTCAGGGGATTCATGAACGCCAGGGACCTGTGAATAAATTTTGCATGAACGTGCGAATGTGTGTTTTGCGCATGAGAGTTCTGTGCCCCCCCCATGTAAGGATCTGGCCTTAGAGCCACGCTAGATGAGCAGCTACATGTGACACACTTTAACACATGCCGTCCTTTCTGGTTGGATTTGCATCTGAACGTGAACTGGCAACGCCTAAGCCGAGGCGATGACAAATGTCAGAAATTTTAGGCATCAGGGCAGGGTCGATTCAGAGCACCGTTTGAGATGGGAAGCTTTTGCTTCAATAACAAGACAGAGCTCTCGTGGCAAAGCGTCCAGCACTTACAGCTGATATCTCCATTCTGGTTAGTCTTCATGAATCATTCTGCCATTGGGAAGGAACAGAAGTCATGACTCCTCCATTGTAAGGTTTCCAAGAAGTTAACAGGATAGTTCAGGTTCAACAGGCAGTGCCTGGTCCTTTCTCCTCTCTTTCGAGGCAAAGCCAGGACTTGAAATTGAGAGTTTCTGACACTGGGACCGCTGGCCACGTGAGTTCTGTATTCCTCCTGGGGGTGGGGCCGGTGCAGCGAGCAGGGGGCCTGGGTCCTGAGCACATCTCTTCCCCCTCCCTGTCTTCTGAAGCCCAGACTCAATGGCAGCCCGCTCCGCACTCCTCCGGGACACCATTCCTAAGGCACAGAGGGACAGCAAAAGTAGCCAGGACCCATGGCACGGGGTCAACAAATCAGTTTCTTAAGAGCATGCCAGCTCCTCACTCCCATGCGTGTCTGTGGGTGTGCTGAAGACTGAAAACCAAGTGCAGCTGGTCTCAAGCTGACGGCCAGGACACACGTATAAGCGAACACACACACACACACACACATTCTCCCGTGTTTAGAGGATGCTGCTGCCAATTTCTTGCCTGGCAAAGCAGAAACATTTTCGTGGTTTATAAATACGATCCCAGTCCATCTCGGACTTCTCAGGTTCAAGCCCATCTGCATCAGGTGCTCAGAGGGCTTGAAGCCCCTTCCCGTCCACACCACACTCCAGCCCAAGCAGCCATCCACGTCCCGTCATGCACGGCGAACGCCTCGGCAGCAAACATCTGAGCTGGACGGTTCGCAGGCGGCATCGGCCCCGTCGGTTCGCTCTTTTCTTCTCTTGTGTTACTGAAATGTTATTTTTTCCACTCATATACCAACTCCCTCTCGCCCATCCCAATCAGCCTTTGGAAAAGATATTTCTTTTGCTTTTCCTTGGCATGATTTAATACCAGACGAGTGCATCCCTGCTGCAGACAGTATATTCCTGGGGCATCCATTTGGGATTCTGATTGATTAGCATTACAAATTTGTCATGCGATCCTGGCCACTGTGGAATTGGCACCCTGACGTCGGGTTTATGTCCTCGTGGCCTTGCCAGTGGTTGCTTGGATTGTCGGGGACGCTTTTCTCAGCAATACATTAGGATTTCTTAAATAGTTGGCCGTGCCTTAAAAGAAGCCTGTTTTTTAACATGAGATAATGTATGTTTTCTTTCTACTTACTTGGAGTAGGTCGTATTGGGAGCCACCCAAGTTCACTTTTAAATCATTTTTCTGCATGCCAGACGCGGCTTTTGAAGTCGTCTGCCCCAGCCCACAGAGAAGCCAGAGCCCTGGCTTCTACCAGTGGCCCCACTGTGTGCCCCGCCGCCCATAACAGGAAGTGTGTCAGAGCCGGGTGGGCACGGGGTGGGTGGGGCGGGCCCACGGGGCTCAGTTCCACCCAACGGAAAATCCTCTGACGTGGCCTCGGGGTGAGCATCTGGAGCTCCAGCAGGGCAGACGTCGCCCTCGCCCCCGAGGCGCAGCACCCCTTTCGGGCGGCCCTGCTGGCCTTCAGACGCAGCGCGTGGTGCGACCACGGCGCTTTCAAAGCTCCGGCCGCAGGAAATCGCATCTGAAGTGCCTGGCATGGAGGGTATTTTTACACCGTTCACTTTTTCCCTTTTCTTTTCATCTGTTCTCTGCGTTTTGTTTTTTTTTTTTTCAGTTTGCTTTTTCTCCTTGATTTATTGTTGTATTATTCTATTTTTAAACCAAGACATACTTTCCCATCAGACTCTCTAATGTAACGCATATGAAAGCTGGAGATGGTGGGCCTCAGACAGTGCAGGGGCTGGGTCCAGCAGGAGTGGACTTGCCCCAAGAGCGGATAGTCACAGAACCCACACTAGCGGCTGAGGCCCAGGGGGCAGAACCGGGAGGAGCAACAACCCCCGCCCCTCCTCCCTAACTGAGCCGGGGTTCAATAGTGTGGGCTCCTGGCCCTCCCCCTGAAACACGTCACATATGGTGCCCTTGTCCCCCTCAGTTTGCCGCCCCTTCATTGTAGAAACATGGACAGTCCAGTAAGGACCGTGGAGTCCCCAACACGGGACAGGAGGAAACCAATCTGACTCAACCCAACCTGCCCACCTTGGGGACTGGAGGAGCTGGGTGGCAGAGCAGGCAGGATGGTGACGGGACGGGTTAGGGTCACACGCACTCCCTTTGAGGTTCTTCCCCAGCCCAAGGAGACCACCTCAGCTCTGCCACCAGGGAGGCCAGGGCTGCGCCCCTGCTGGCCCGGCGTCCTGGGGCGAATCTCTGTAATGGTTTGCACCTCAGTCAAATGCGGACGAAACGCGTTACTTCTAGAGCCGTAACCACTAAAGAAGTGGTTTGTCAAACGAGCGACAGGTGCTCAGACAAGAGGGAGCTAGGCTTAGGGTGCCAGGAGTTGTCCCCAAGTCCCCTGCAGCCTGAACTCTCCTCTCCTTCCGACTTCCAGCCGAAGACTTGTCCCAGCCGCCCTTGTAGATCTGTGCGTCTCGTGTCTCTCCCCTTGCTGTGCCAGCATGGGAGAGATTCGGAAACGTAAGGACCACACGCCACGTGGCCTCTCTCGAGCCACAAGGAAAAGCCACCCTAGGTAGGGGAGCATCGGTGGCAGATAGAACAGCTGGGACAAAGGTCCTGCAATGACAGTAATCCTGGCACAGTCAAAAACCCTCAAGAATAGCCGGGGTGGCAGATGGGGAAGGGAGTGGTTCCGAGAGGGAAAGGAGACCACGTCGGGTTGTGTGGAAGTCAGGGGAAGCTGTTATTACGTCTTGTTCCCTAGGGTGGCAGGGGCCGCGGGAGGGCACCGAGGAAGCTCGTGTGACGTGATCGGATTTACAGTGATTAGCCTCCCTGAACCCCTGTGTGCTCACCTGTAACTCTCTGGAGTTCTGGTGGCGATGAGAGTGTAACGGGCGGTGTGTGTGAAGTGCTCAGTATAAGGTCTGAAACACATCCAACTCTACGGATCCGTTCACTGTAACTATTACTTTAATTCTGTGTCCTCACTTACTCTGCAGGGCCCAGAACGAAAGAGGCATTTGCCATTTACCGGACCGTTGAGGACCGGAGCGACGAGGGTCAGAGAAATGGTCACGTTATAGAAAGCGGCAGGGTTCCCTGGATTCCGAGGCCAGTCTGCCGCGTCGGGATAAGTCAGTCCCCATCTTTACACACTCGCTTCCTCGGCCAAAGAGGGAAAGTGATCTGTACCCTGTTGAGGCTGCTGTGAGCTCATACACTTGACATGTGCCATAAACGTGGGTGGCTTCTGGAGGGAGTGCGGTGGTGACTGCAGCGTCGTTTTAGGTTCCTCAAAATCCCATGTAATAACAGCCAGAGCAACTGAATAGCAGATCCCAAAACCCATGTACAACCTTGAAGACCAAACTGAGTAAAATCGGGCGCCCACAAACCCGAAACCACCGACAGGCACACGCCCTGCCTGTTACCCTACCTCTTGGAGAAAGAGGAAGGAAGGGGCGGGGCATCTGATGCCCTGAGGGCGGAAAAGCCCCGAAATAGCCAAGAGGCATTCAGGAGAAAGTACGGCAGACCAGTCTGAAAATGGCAGCCGACACTAGGAACGGGCTTCGCCGAGGCCAATGGGGCGTGCCTGCTGAACGCCGGGAGACGTGGCTGTAGATCAGTTCCTACGGACTCTCAAAATGAATCCGCAGAGGCTCCTTTCTAGACTAGGGGCCCACACCGAGGAGAAACTTCTGGAAGTGAGATAAAAATTAAAGGGAACAAGGAAAACAGAGACAAAGGAATGAAAGAGTAAAGATGAAGTGGGGGTAGAAAAATACAGCCAGGACATCTCAAAAAGCAAGATGCTGCATTTTTTAACTTCGTACGACAATAACAGAAGAGAGAAGTATGAAGTTACAAAAGCCTCATAAACCAACTTCCCGGAAGTTTAGGAAAATCCAATTAACATAAAAAGTATATGGAATAAATCCTATACAAAGTTATTGTAAGGAAAAAGATTTAAAAAAACAGAATAATATTCCTACAGATAAGAGCATACCAGAAAGTTTCTTTAAAAAGAGATACAAATTTTATAATATTATTTCAAAATAAGTACAAGTAATTAGCAATCTAGAGCAAAATTTTAAAGCCTCAGAAATGAAAGGACAGAAATCAAGGCAGAATTAGAAATAAAAGAAAAATCATCTTATCAACGAAGACTAAACTGGAAGAAACACAAGTGCAGACAACACAAGGAATGCCTTAAGAGAAATACAAAAATTTTTAAACAGGAAGATTTCTCGCGATGAAAATCATTTGAGAGGAAGTTACAGATACTGAACATAGGCAAAGAAGGACCAACATACACATAACAGAATTCCAAGAAGAAAATCAAAACAAGAAAACAAATGCTAAAATCTATGGCTCGAGAAAATGTCCTAAACTAAGATCTGAAACTGCCTATTGCATGAGGACACCAAGGACCTAAGGATTTACTGACCCAACATGACCAATACCAAGTCATAGTTCAGTAAAATTACTTAACTTTAAAGGAAAAAAAACAACCCTCTGGGCATCTTGGAAGGGAAAAAAATAGTACATAACTTATAAGAGAAAGAAAATGTCATTGTAGACGTTTTAATGCTATTGCTTGATGCCAGAAGACGTAGGAATGAGAGAGCCAAGTATTTTATATCCAGCAAGACTAACCTTCAAATGTAAGGGGTGCAAACTGCTGTCAACTCAATAATCGAGCATATTGTAAAATCTGTAAGAGAACATGCTTCAGAGAATAAAATCACCCAATGAGACACATCATGTGTCAAACTAAGACCAAATGAGAATTAAGGGGGAGAGACTGAAGTAGGAAATGGTTCTTTGTCCTGACAATGTAGATACAGTACAACCATTCCTTAAATGAGGGAAAATGGAGCTAGCATATGAGAAAAATAACTATTTTCAGGAATCTTAATCATTGGTCGTAAAATATTGTATTTTGAGATCGCTATATGTATCAAGTGGGACAAAGCAAATGAGTAATTATCGTATATTCTAATTTTATTGTCTCCTGTAAGAACCAGAATTCTCAGATTTGTATCTCAAGGTAGATACAAATACAACATAGAAGACATTAATTAAAATCTCTGAAGTACTGAATTTGAATTAGAAATGTCCATATAAACTCAGAAATGATTTGTGCATAACGCCTAGCAAACAGCAGGTGCTCAATAAAGAGTGGAAAGGATGGATTGCTCCCTCAGGGCATTTGCCCCGCACAGGTGAGCACCTTGCTGGTCCCCAGAGCATCTCCCATTCAGAATGCCGCTGCTTCCCGTCCTCCGGACCTGACCCATGCTGATGACGCAAACTGCCTTCTGTCCTCCTCTCCAAGTCTGCCCACACTGCCTTCTCTGGGAGAGCTCCCTGATTAGCCCAGAGCACCGGGGCTCCTCTCCCCCTCCGAACCCTGAATTCAAGCCACATTTACCACTTGGCTTTCACAGGATACCAAAGCCACTCCCACCTTCTTCCTACATCTAAATCAAGCTGCCAAACATGGAGCTCAGGGTCCAGCATGATCTGGCCCCTGCAACGCTCCACCACGTTGCCTTCCTGTAGCCAGTCCCTCGGCCATCGGGTCTTCCTGATGTTGCACATGCGGTCCTCCTGCCTGGACCACCCTCCCACTCCTCTTACTCCCGGGGATTTCCTGGAAGATGTATCTCTTCTGGAGGCCTGCCTGGGAGTCCCTGTCCGTAGACCCCAGGCTGAGGTGCTCCTCTGTGGTCCCTGGTCTCTCTCACAGGACTTATATGATAGATGATCCGCCTACAGGGCTTCCTCCTGCTGCTGCCAACTCAACTTGTCACTGTGTCCCCAGGGCCCTGCGAAGTACTCTCAAGACCTGTCCCAGGCGCCGGTGAGTACTCTTCCCTAACATCCTCTTTAGAGGCACGGTGAGGCCCTGTGAGGGTGAGGCTCCCAGTGCTCAGCCAGTTTAACAAACTCTGCTCCCCTGGTGGTCTTTGCCCGTCTTTGGCAGAGCCTAGGGCATTGTCTGGCACCCATGGGCACTCGGAAAAAAAATCGTAGGAAGGAGGGAAGACGGAAAGGAGGGCTAGAGGGAAAGAGAAAGGGAAAAGGGAAGGATGATAAAAGCAAATTGATTACTGTGGGTAAACAGGGAATAAGTTGGCACTAGAGTATTATTAATGATTTTCAAAAGGGCACAAGAACAGTGGTTTGAGTTGGCAAATACATATTTACCTAGCTTTGCCTTGGAGACAGCCAACCTCTCCCAGCTTAATCTGTTATTTCAGAGGCAGAAAAATTAACTTGCTTATCCTGAAAAGAAGTAAAAATGAATCCCCAAAAGTCCTATTCTTTCATTTATTTATTCACGTGCGCACACACGCACACACGCGCACACACACACACACACACACACACTCCCTTCTCACCCATGGTAGTGTATCATTTCTGACTTACGAAAAATGGTTGTTCCTTTCTGTTTAAAAAAGTGTATTAGCTATTCAGGGAATACTAGCCCTTTCCTTGGACTAAAAAAAAAATGTATTTTATCCATTAAAATCTAATCAGGGTGTAGTAACCATAAAATCCAGCCACTCTGTTAGGAAGACGGATATCCTCAAAGATTTATGTCTGGCCGTCTCAAAGAAAATGTGTAAGATAGAGTTTTCTCAGAGACGTCCTGGCCGCACTCCACCCCACACATAATTTCTGTTTGTATAAACCTCAGATCAAAACTCAGGAAGGGTTAAGGGAAACCTTTCGGAACCACAGGTTATGTCTGCTCACCATCCTCGGTTGACCGTTTGGCATGAACTAACCAGTCCCCAACCAGCCCACAACTGGCTCCTTGGACGAAAGGAACCACCTCCTCAGTCCAAATGGTCAAAGCCTTTGGGGTCTCAGATTCGATCCAGATTCGGGGTGAGGATATATCCAAAGTCATTCGCACATCCCCATAATTGTGGTGAGAGATAATGAAAACACACCGCATTATTAGTCTCCAGGATATGGTGGAGACCATTGGAAACATCAGAATTCGGGAAGGGGTGGAGGAGGGGGTGTGACTATTTTGAATGAACCTGAAAGAAAATACTTCCCAAACCTTCTTTCAGAAGACGAGTTCAGTTCCAATTTTTCCTAAGGTTGGAAAAAGTTAAGCAAACTAGAACTATAGACACTTGTTTATAGAAGGTTTTTCTCTTTAATTGCTGTTTTTGTTTCATGAAAGAAAAGTCCCATAAAATCAAACCTCGTTTCTGGTTCAGGGAGGCAGCGAGACTCCTGAGAACGCCACCGAAGGGCTGACTGGACTCTGGCCGGCCGAGGAGTCCCGAAGAGTTGACCGCCTGTGTACTGCCACAGCGAGGCGTGTGACTTTCCCACCCTGCACCCTGAAGGGCTCGCCATACATTTGAGACGGTTCTAAAAGTCTGAACTGTGGGAGCATCTGGATGCTGGCAGGCATTCCAGACAAGTGGTTTTCTCAGAAGCCAAGTTCTGGTTTGACTCTTTGATTGGAAAAGTATCTATTTCACTAAGGGTGATAGGCCCCTGGATGCATTCTCACCAAAAAAAAAAAAAAAAAAAAAAAAACCAAACCCCCAGAAACTAATACTTGAAATGCCAGCAGCCAGTTGTAGGGAATTCTTTTGGTTTGCCTTCAAGGACACAAAACATCGCAAAGGTCTTCTCTTTGGCACAGAGGAGCCTGGCGTGGAGAGCTGGCCCAGTGTGTGTGTGTGTGTGTGTGTGTGGAAACAGTCAGACATGGGAGTCTACAGACCTGGGTTCAAATCGTGGCATTGCCACGAGCAAGCTGGTCCAACCTTTGGCCAATTCGCTTCTCCTGGGTCCGACTTTCCTCATCTGTAAAGTGGGGACATTGACCTCAGTCTCTAGGGAGTGGTGGGGATGCAGGGAGAGGATATTTGCACGATTCCTTCCACCAGACCTGGGACACCAGGGGCCCACAAGTGTCAGTCTCAGCTTCACCCCTCCAGTACAGTGATGGAGACACACCACCTCCCTGAGCTCGTGGAACTCCTCTCGAGACCTCTGTGCGGGGCCCTCACAGAAAGCTGAGTTGGCCGCCTGCTTTCATGAATCCAATCAACAGACAATCACAGGTCATGGACCTCGGGCCAGCACAAGGCCCCCGACAGGGGGCGTTTCATCGGCAGAGGCGCCCGTGCCAGCGCGAGGCCCACCGAGCCCTGCACAGGGAGCCTTCGCTGATAACCGAAGTGGTGGGATTAGGGGACCAGGCGGAGAGCAAGATGCACCGAGCCAGGAGCGTGGCAGTGTCCGGCAGACGGCAGGGGAGCCCAGGCCCCAGCTGAAGGCAGCTGCCAGCTCTGGGCAAATGTCCTTATGCAGAGACATGGGTCATCGCGGCCAGATTTCTCATTCCTCAAGCAAAGCCAGGAATCTGGATTTGTAAGTAAAGCCTCCTGGTGTTTAAATATGGACAGTTCTAACAAACTTAAACATCTGTCTGCAGGCCGGACGGGCGCAGCTCACGCCAGGCCTTGATTTAGGGGGAGAATTTAGATTCATTTGGTGTTGAACTGTGCGAACGCTTCTTAGGAGGTGCCGGGGCTTGGCGGTTACAGACTTGGTGGCTGATCGCTCGTGTGCAAAATAAGAAAAGTGACATCTACTCAGAGAGCGGCAGTGAGGACGGAGGAGGAGCAAGGTCACCGGATTCACATAGTCAGGAGCTCGGTCTCATTCCCCTTGGCTGTCCCGGCCATCTTGGCTGTTGTGATGCCGGTTTTCATCGAGAGAAGGGACCGGTGGCACGTACAGCTCTGCCACCCTCCACCCCAACCTGTCCCAATCCTGACACAACGGCCCTGGGAAATGGACGACAAGCTCCGTATCCCCGTTTTATAGGTGGGGACCCCGGGGTAGCGCAGAGGAGTGAAGAAGCCCTGCAGGGTTACACAGAGAGTCCGCGGAGGCAAGGGGGCACCGGGTGTCTCCCTGGCTCCACGGCTCACCCCCCATCGGCTCCACCCACGCCCACAGGCCCTGCCTCACGGGTGGCCCCGGGCGCCCTGGGGTGTGCTGGATTCTAGGAGCCCCGCGCCCGAAGCTTCCTGTGGGTTCATCTCCCGTAAGCCCGTGACACGCCCTCCCGTCATCCAGTTCCATCAAAGCCTCCTTGAAACTCATCCATGAAGCCCAGGAAGCGCCTTCTAATAGCTCGATTTGACACGCAGCTCTTGTGTCAGTGCGCCCTCCAGCCCCAGTGGCCGGAGACCCGGGACAGCTGGAAATGAAAGGGAACTGGCTCCTTTCGGGCCGTGTCTGCACCCTCTGTTTCTACTGACACAGTCTGAGGCTCAAGGCCTGTGGCCGAGCAGCCAGATCAGGGGCAGGTCTCCCGAGGGCAGACCCAGCCCTGCTCCCTGGCGGAGGGACACAGGGCGCATGGGGTCAGGGACCTTCGGGCCGTCCCAGCTGGAGCAGCTTTCTCGGGCCACAGACGTCCCAGACACAGAGGCTCGGTTCTCATCTTGGAGCCATTTTGACCTGAGCGGGGTTCGGAGGACTGGCGGCCAGCCCCAGCCTCAACCATGAGACAGACACTGGGCACTCACTGGGTGCTGGGGGGCCCACGTACTTACAGCACCTTTACGGGGTCTTCCCATCGCGCCAGCCCTCAGCTATCCCCCTCACCCAAATTCAGTACAGCCATCGCCCCCCCCCCACCCCATGGATCATTTTCTATGGTTTCAGTTACCAGTGGTCAATTGCAGCCCAAAATTATTAAGTGGAAAATTCCAGAAACAAAAAGAATTCGTACGTTTTAAATCGGGTGCTATTCTGAGCAGTGTGATGAAATCTCTTGCCATCCCGCTCTGTCCCTCCCTGGACGTGAATCACCCGTGTCCGGTGTCTCCATGTTGTGTGTTAGTCACTTAGCAGTCCTCCCAGTGATCAGATCGGCTGTCACACACAGTGTGGCAGGGCTGGGACCCTTACGTCACTGAATAATGACCCAAAGCGCAAGAGCAGTGATGCTGGCAATCCAGATTAGCCCAAGAGGAGCCATACAGAGCTTCCTTCAAGTGAAGAGGTGTGAGAGTACAGGAAAAAGCATGGCACACATAGGGTTTGGTGCTATCTGTGGTTTCGGAAATCCACGGGGGGGCCTTGGAAGGTGCTCCCCTCCATGGAGAAGAGGGGAACTACTGTGCACACAAATCAGAAAGGAAAAGAATCATCCAGAAGAGACCAAAACCATGCTGCCCTCCCAACCGGACACCAGGGGTCAAGCATTCCCTCCTTTCCCTCGTGCTCAGCTACCGCATGTCCCTCCCAGAGGGGGCGTCCTGCCCTCCGAGGGCATCACGACTGCTTCACGGGCTCGTTCAGTGACTGTGTTCCTGAGACCACTTCGACTTAACACGGTGGTCTTGCTCATCACTGCAGGGCAAGGAGGCTGCGCTGGACTTTTCAAGACACTCTGTCTGCCGGCTTGACCCCGCCCCCTTTGGGCTGCTCCGTGGGACACTAATCTCCACGGGACACAGTGGGTGCTAAGGACTCGGGTTCCGCGGGCTGGTGGGCCCGGATCCCTGAGCCATTTGTGCGAGCTGCTGTGAGGGTTCAGGAGAGAATGAACGTCAGCCGCGCAGTTCGACGCCTGGTACTGGACACGCAATAAAAGGGAGCGCTTATTCTTGTCCCTACAGGTCAAGAGTTTTATATGCATTCTTTCTTTTTCCTACGCCAACCCTATGGGGCAAGTGTTTTTAGTCCCACCTTACAGATGCGGGAACTGAGGCCTAGCAAGGTCCAATGTGCAGCCCAAGGGCTCACGGTAAAGGAGTGAGGACGGTGAGATGTGCTCTCGGGGCCACCTAGCTCTACAGCCCGGGACCCCGGCCACTAATCCACCACGGTCCCTCTAAAGAGGCCCAAAGGCCAGCGTAGACACCCCCATGTGGTCAGCTGTTGCTGGCCAGTGCAGAGCCTCACCCATCCCCCTCTTGCCTGTGTCTGCAGAGGCCCGTCCGTCTGCCAACAACACGGCGTTCGAGCGTGACTTCCAGGAACAGCGAAGTCACAGATTCCTCCCAGACACACACCAGAACCTCGCACAGCAAGGGACACGTCGGCCCTTCCGACCCTGCAAGACCCTTATGTCTCTCTTCCCTTTTAAAGATTTTGTTTATTTATTTAGACAGAGGGGAAGGGAGGAAGAAAGAGAGGAAAAGAAGCATCAATGTGCGGTTGCCTCTTGCACGCCCCA
>PVKM010041819.1:0-13004 GCA_004027735.1 Carollia perspicillata | reverse complement strand
GGCCGATTGACTGGACATTAAAATGAATGCTCGGCCTCAGCCAGTGGAAGCCGCCACTGGGAGGGTTTTAGAGGGACACGGGGTGGGAGAAAATACACGCGACACCGAGGACCGGGTCTAGGATGTTTCTGTCACTTCGTGAGGAGAGGATCGGAGTGGCAGTGTGTGTCCGTTTCCCCGTCAGCTAATCCCACCGACGTGGGGGCCAGTTTCGACCCTCCAGGGCTTGGCTGTGAAGAGCTCAGACTCGTGGGGACGGCGGGGAGGCGGCGTGGAGGGCGGGCCGTGTCGTGTTTGCAGCTCGGTTTCTGCGTCCCGTGATGGGCCTGGCACTCGGCCCGCCTCCAGCCCGTGTGTGGGGAACGAATGGAGTGGGTGTGACATCACCAGCAGCGTGTGCGCGGAAGAGCGAACACCCGCCCGAGAGGCCTGGCCCGTCAGGCCCACCCCTGGCCGTCACAGTGCGCGTCTGGCTCGGACATGCAGAGCCACAGGCCCCCGTCTGCGGCACGTCTCCACACGTGTCAGGCGTGTCAGGCCCTGAGCTTTTGTGGGAAGCCGGGCGGGCGCGTTCCCCGCATCATGATGGGGCAGGGAAGCCTCTGGGTCTACCAGACCACACTCGGCAGGGAGAAGTTCCTCTCGTCCCCCCCCCCCCACCGATTTGTTGAGCAGATGCATCGCTCTGGAGGCTGGGCGTGGCAGGGTGGCAGGTGTGGGGGTCAGCCGGGATCAGCTGGCTGGAGCTCAGGGCCGGCAAGTGGTGGGCAGGGGAGTGTGGCCGTCCCGGTGGGCCCTCGTCGAGGTGCTGGGCGGTTCTCTGATACTGGATGATGAGAATTGGCAGTGGAGCCCTTACTTAAACTGCAACTTTGCATTTTTGCAGGTCTGTGAAGTTCCCGTTGCTTCGGACGATGGATGAACAGCCCCAAGGCATGCCAGGGCCACCTGTTCCTCAGTTCCAGCCACAGGTGATGTGTTCTCGTGAGGGCTGGCGGAGGTGCACGTCTCCGTGTCTGACACGGGACTGCACTGCTGCGCCAGGACACTCGGTGGCCCGTACGCACCTCTCGAGGGCCCGAGATTTGGTGGCAGTGGCCTACATTTTCAGATAGCGTTTCAGAGTGTGTGTTCCATGTGCAAAAGGGGAAACAAAGTTGCAGCTTTCGCTTTCACCTTCAGTGGAGTGACCCTGAAAGATTTTGAGGGTTAACATTAGGCTCAGGGAGAGGAACCCGAAGAGGCGGCTGGGCCCAGGCTGTGGGTGTGCCCGTGGAATTTGTGCCTGTCTTTGCTTTGGCCGGTGACCCTGTGTTGTCCCCAAATGCCTTCCATCAGCGCCATTTCTCTCTCACCAACGTGGTGCTTCTCCTGTTAGGCAGTTGCTTGGTTTTCTGTAACACAAAACGAAGTAAGAGTGTTTTAGTAAAAAACAAACACATGCTTTTGAAACTCATTACATGGGTGCGTGCCCTCTGTCCAGCTCAGCTAGTATTCGGTGGCGTTTGAAGTGGACAATTACCTCCACAAAGTCCGAGGTGCTCAGCCTGTCTCGGTGTGGCTTAGGGGGTCATTCTGAAGCCGTGTGAAGGACTGGTAGGTCTTTTAGACGAGTTCTGTGGTCGCAGAGGTTTGGTTTGGGAGACGTAGGAGAAACCCCCAGGCCTTCCTCGGAGCCTCTGCCACAGAAGGAGAGGAGGACGTCGGGGGCAGCATCCCCCACCCCGTCCTGGCCACGGGGCCCTCTTTCTTTGCTTGTCGGACACCTGCCGACTCCTCCCAGACCCATGTCTGTGAAGCGTGGTCCCGGCAATACCGCCCACTGACCACTGCCTCGGCTCTGTAAACGGTCCCTGTGACTTTGCTCCTGGGCACCAGCCCCACCCCTGCCTTCTCCAGTTTCAGAAATCCTGCCCGCCCTCAAAGGATGGGCATCCATCCAAAATGCCTTCTCTCCGTGCACGTCTCCCCCACATTTTCAAACGTAAGATCTTTTCTTGGAAACCTGGTATTTCCAAGACCTTGGCGTCCCCTCCTGTGGACCTGCTCCTCACCTGCCCTGCTGGTTGGAGCAGAGTCCTGTCCACTGAGGTGCGGGCCCTGTGGAGAGCTGTCCTCACGTGGAGCAGGGCCCCGTCCAGAAATGCCCCCGAGCCAGCCGGGACCCGGGCAGACACGCAGGGCGCAGCCGGCCCCGCACCGGACTGGGCCCCACACTGCTTCCCGTGGTCCCTGCCCGATTCTCGGCACTCAGAGACGAGCCCCTGCAGCGTAGAGTAAGGCCAGCATTCAAAGTCAGGACACCCGTCTGCGTCCTCAAGTCCACTCTCTCCGTCTTGTGCGACGGCCATAGACTACCAGGATTGCAGGGCGCAGCCTCTATCAGATACCAACGAGGCTCGGGGCCACCATCGCACACGCACAGGCACTCTCACTTCCGGTCACACTGCTTCCAGCAAAGGCAGCGAAAGAAACACCTCCGAAAACGAGGTCGCTTGTGTTGCAATTTCGAAATTCAGAGTTTTGAGCCGTCCCTAAGTCGCCAAGGAAAAAAGCCCAGCGCTTTCTTGTTCGCCTCCCGCCGGCTCACCAGCAGGGGGGTCGGGGGGCAGGAGGGAGAGCGACTGTTCCTGAGCAGCCGCTTGCTGCACAGCGGACGGACGTTCAAGGGTTCTCCGCCCGGCTGGTGGCCTCCCTTGTCACGCTGTCCCTCCTCGTGCCCCCTGCCGCCACCCCGCGAGGTGGACCTGGGCCGGGCGGGGCACCCCCCCCCCCCCCCCCCCCCCCCCCCCCCCCCGCCTCCGCACTGAGCGTGCGCGGCGGAGAGAGCGAGGTGGCCTGACCGCGCGCGGAGGCCCTGGTGCTTGCGAAGTGGCTGACGAGCGTGGCTGCCCTCGGCAGCGCTGTTTTAACAGGCCGAGGGGCACAGGACGGCGCTGTCCGGGGCGACGGCCTGCCTTTGTTTCGTCCCACACCCCTGGCCTGATCTTGGTGTGACGTGGCCACGCACGGCCAGCCTGTGACTCGGGTCACGCTGTGACGCTGGTGTCGGCGAGGACACCCACCGGAAACCAGGGACGTGGCGGCCTGCGTGCCGCAGACCTGCGTCCTATCACCGTGGCGGCAGCGCGCATGCTCGGCGTGCTCCCGTTCCCTCATCCGGGACAAGTGCTCCACCCCCGCGATGTGCGCCGCGTGGTCTGATTTTCAGGGCAGCGGGAATTTCGGTTTCAGTGTGCGGGACGGAGAGGTGCGTGTGTGTCTTTATTATTATTACTATTATCGTTTTTGCATTACTGCCATTTCTTGAGCCGAGGGATAATTTTTTCCCATCGGCTTTTCTTTCCTCCCTCCCTTCCCCCCCTCCTGCTTTCCTCTGGATCCTTCCGCTGAAGCCTAGAAGGTGACAGGGCGTTTTGGGTGTTTCTCCTGTGTGTTCTCATTGCTTTAGGACCCTTGTTTATGGGATAGTGGGTTTAGTTCAGTTTTTTTAAAAATGCAGACTGTAAAAAGGTGGTGGCAGAGAAATAGTAAAACTGGTTACTTTTGACTGAGCCTGGTTCCAAGCAGTGGAAGTTTTCCAGCTAACGTCATGGGGCGTTTTGATTGATGGTCATTGAGTGACCAGGGCTGTGGCGCGGTCACTTTTTTGACGTGAAGTGAAATGGAAGAGGATCGTAGCCAGTGCAACTGGGAGACTCTCTGGGAGTGCTCGGAGGGAGGGGTGACGGCCGGGCTCGGGCTCTAGTTACTGTTTGTGGATGTGAAGGTGTCCAGGGTAACACTTTGGCTGCCTGAGACAAAGGGAGGCCGCCACACCCACGGGCAGAAACAGGGCCGCTCCTGCCCCCCCCCCCGCCACCGCCCCCGCCCCGAAGGCACGAGGACCCCGTTGTCTCAGAGTCGCCCAGCCCAGGAGTAAGGTGGATGGCTGCCTCTGTCAGTCTCAGGACAGCCCCAGTGACAGCCCGCCCCGTCCCACATCCTGGGGAGGGAGCCTGGAGGGGCGATGGAGGTGACCCCGACAGAGTCAGGCCATCCCCCGGGGGCCTGAGTTGAGGGGGTAAGACTCTGGACAGATAATGCTACGACCTTCCTCCTGGCTAGCTGGTCTTGCAGAACTACTTTCTTTGTGAGACGAAGCTCACCCTTCCGCTCATTCCTTTTGATAAACCGGTTTTGCCCAGTGCTTGTCACAGCGCATTGACGCAGGGCCCCTGTTTGGGGGTCTTCGTGGAAACGTAGATGCGATGCTCTCCGTTTCTACCCGGAGCCGCTTGTCCCGCAGCCCTGTCTCCCCGCGAGGGACTGTGCTGCCCGTCCAGCGTGCAGGCCAAACCTGCGTCTGGGCTCGCTGTCTCCTGCTGCCACTCCCCGCCCCCACTCCACCCACCCACCCCCAGGCACTGCCATGTCAGGCCACATCCGGCGCCTGGTCCAGCCCTGCGTCCGCTCCTGCTCCGCTCATCCCCCCAGCTCTGTGGCAGCGTGGCCCAGATGCCAATGTCGTACGTGTGTGTGATCACGGCACTGGGGATCCTGTCCCCCCTCCCCTGACCCCTTGTCCCGGGGCCCGGGCCGGCCTCCCTGTGCTGGTCCTCCACCGCACCGAGCCATGCTTCCCTCTGAGACGTTCTCTCCAGCTCCTCCTCCCGCGCTTTCCTCCTGGCCCTTCAAGGTCAGTGTGACTGTCACCTGCTCAGCCCGGCCCCCCCTCCGTGCCCCAGGAAATAACCCTCCGCCCACTTTCCTGCAGGGCCCTGCGATGCGCAGAATGGTAGCGGACACTGGTGCATTCACTGATTGTCCGTGTGTATGTGATGCATTTGTTTAACGCCCCCCACCCCCGTCGATGTTTGTGGGGTGAATGAATGCTCTGCGCAGAGCTTCTGCCTCTGTTTCTGTGACAGTGTTTCTCAGTAAGAGGCTTTTCTCGCTGTATCTGATGTGCCAGGTGTAGCTGGGGGTGCTCTGGGAGAGACGGCGTCTTTGTCATTAATCAGCAGCTGGCGATGGACTGGGAAAGGTGATCAGTGTTTCTGGTTACGTGATCTGGATGTAGTCATTGGTATGCTGAGTAGTGCAACTAATGATGATTAAATGACACAGATGCCAGGGACTCACAAATGTTTAACCAGGTAATTGGTTATATTTGGCCACTCATTTTTCTTGTGCGATAGCGGGTTTCCTCTTTGCTTGTTAAAAACCAGTTAGCGATCACGGGCGCGTTGCCCAGACTGGTGTAGATCTCTGGTGCTTCGTGTCTTGAGGAACTGGCTGCTTCTGAGATATCCCAAGACATTTTCCGGAGATGATTTTTCAGGCGGGAAGGAGCGTGAGTAATTAGACTACTGTTAACGCGTGTGTTAACGCATGTGGCATTTTTGTGCGTGTTGTTTTGCTTTTGGTTTACAGGGAGGTTTTTAAAAAAATAGTATATGACAGTTGCACTAGACACTGTCAAAACTCTATCCTAGTTTGTGAAGTTTGGAGAGGAGGAGTATCTTTGTTAAGATCATCGAAGGAACTTTCCTGACAAAGTTGAAGGATATGTTGAAATTTTGTTACTTTTAAATTTTGGAGAGAGTCAAAAACATTAATATAAAATATAAAGTAATTTATTAGTTTGCGTAATTGGTCAAATGAGAGTCCTTAGGAAGGGGGGATTGCGGTAACGTTGAAAACCTCGTTAGTGATGGACTATTACAATTAACACGGGCTCGTGTATCGGACCACTGATAACAGTACCTCTAGGAATTACCAGGACATAATTTCCTCTCGGGGGAGTCTGTCAAGTCCGTGATGCGACTCTCTAATTTCCCCAGAGAGAGTCGTCATTTTTACGTTGTCCTGAATTACCTTCCTGCTTAGCGGATGTCCTTGGAGTCGGGTTCGGAGCAGATTAATGAGTTTAGCCCAGCGAGGTGTTTGAAGGGTCTGCCCCTGCGCGGAGAAGAGCCGGGGGCACGGCAGGACGAGTTTTGTGTCGAAGAGGAGGTGGTTCTCGTGCGGGGCACAGAGAACCCAGACTGCGAGGGGCCGAGAGGCCCCTCCCAGGCCACTAGAGAGACCGAGCGTGGTGTGACGAGCGCGCTCAGAGCGCCAGGAGGTTCGCTGGGAAGAACCCGGGACACTCAGGCTGTGACGCAGAGCGTCGTCCGTGCCGGGGCTTGATTTCCTGCGTGATTTTCAGTACTTATTTCGCTTCTGAGAGTTCAGGATGCTTTTGTAATATAACCTGTTAGTATATAGATTCAGATCCCTGGGGAGACTAGACACGATAATTTACCACCAAAACGGAATATAAATGCCTCCCAAGCCAGATTTGATTATGCCCTCCACGTAAGAGTGTGGGCGTCTCATAGTCAGTCATCACGGAACAAAGCCTTGTTGAAAACCAGTGCACAGGCGTGTGGCACCCATGCTAATCAGTCACGCTTGGAGACTCCCCGAGACGAACGTGTCTGAAACGGCGCCGTGGGCTGTGCAGCCCCGTCCAGCGGCCGTCGGAGGCGCTGCGTGCTGACACAGCCGGTGTCCCAGGAAGCCAGTGCTCTCACGCTCCCGGGGCTGCAGCATGTTGGACTGACGTCCTCCCGTCTGCCCATGACCTTCAGCCCTCAGCATGTCCCAACCAGACACCCCAGCTGCCACTCAATGGGACCTTCCGTTCGGTGCTCCCCCCTCCTCGGTAACTGTTAATGGGACTTTGGGCAGAGTAACCGGGGCTGGACACACGGCACTGCCACCCGAGGGGACCCTGCTGCAGGGACTCGGCCGTCTTCATTCATGGGTCAGGAGGCCACGCCGACCGGAACTGAGAGACTCAGTGGAGGGAGTGAAACACATACGTGTGAACCAATGACTGCAGCCAGGGAGACCCGGGGCCCGGCCTGGTCCCGGAGTCCGTACAGCCGTGTGGACAGCTGCACAGCAGCCGTCGGTCACCGTGTACGCAGAGCAGGAGCTGGGAGAGCGGCCCTGTGAGCCGCACACGGTTCCCGAGCGGGACTGGCTGTGACTCTCCAAGGTGAGCGCAGGCTCGCCGGGTGCGAAGAACCCAGCCATTCAGGAGGTCTGCAGGGCCTCGGATGGCGCAGTGCGAGGCCGCGGCACCTGGCGGGGCACTGGGAGACAGAAGGAGTGGCTGGCTGGCGAGGCCCAGAGCCAGGGGCACAGGTGACTCAGAGGCCCCCTGTCACTGGGCGGTCACCGCTGTCCTGATGGTGTAGGAAACAGTAGGTTTTCCTTTGATAAAAGTTGAGGGTCCTTTAGGTGACTCGTGAAATTCGGAAGCTGCTTTGTGTCCCTCGGAGCAGCACCTGGTCCCCGAGGGGCTGCCGGCGACTGAGCCCCAGTTTGTGCCGAATCGGGAGGAGAGGAAAGGCACTTTTTTGGCCTTCTTTGGTGTGAATCACGTTGTTTTGCAGAGTTACTGTATTCGCAGTTTAACTCTATTGCAAAGCTAAAAATACATACGGGGGTCGCACACCACACAGAAAGAGGGAATGGTGCTCTCCCAGAACGTTCCCTGCCCGGGTGGGCCTTCGCCTGCGGCTCCGTCCGTTGTTTCCAGGCACCCGACATAGTGCCCCCTGCAGTGGACGGAGCCCGCCAGGGCGCGCACGGCTCCGACTGCGGCCCGATGGGGTCCTTCCCGAGGCGGGCGTTGCTTCGCCTGCCTGTCTGACGGAGTCCCCGAGAAGCCTGTCCTACGCGTGCAGGCTTTTCTAGAAACTGCCGTGCGGCAGGGAGACCGGGGCAGTTGGAGACGTGCAGCTGGGGCCCTTCTCGTGTCAGGGCTGCCTGTCCACCCTGGCCGACAGGACACGGCAGCGGGTGAGACGGGCTGTCACTCAGCCACACTGCCCTCTGAAGCGGCCGTGGGGGAGGTGCTGCAAATGGGCTGTGAAGCTTACATTTGCTGCCCACTGTTAAACAGATCACGTCTAATGAAGTGTCTAATGCTCAGGCCACGTCAGCCTAATCCTTGGTGGCAGTTTGTCCCTCCATTGCCAAAAACACCGCCCTCTGGCCCTCGCTCACCACGCCGGCCGCCAAGCACAGGGAGGCGCCCAGTCTTAATAAACCCAGACGGCGTGTGATCTGACATGCAAATGTAGGTCATTGCATATGCAAATGTGCGATTGCAAAGCCGCATGCCAGAACACATTAGTGAGCCTCCGCTCCCAGCATGCGGCCGTCACTCTGCCTGAGCAGCTCGCGCCAGTGTCTGTCGGTTGTCGCGCCGACAGAAGCCGAATTCCCGGTCACGTTTAGAGTGTCGGGGCTCTGGGACGGTGCTCCTGATGACGAAGCCGTGTCGTACTGCCGAGACTGGTGTCACGTTGTCACCTGGAGAAACCGCGGTCCGTGTTGGTACGGAAGAGCAAGGAGGTCGATTCCTTAGATGCTGGAGACGCTTTAAAAACATAAATATTTCTCAGAGAACCGTAGGGCGACGTTAGCAGATCAGCGGCCCCCAGGGCTGACGGGGCGGAGGGCCAACTCGGCGGGCACGGAGGGTTTCTAGGCAGCGAGGGCGTTCTGTGGACTGCCACAGGGGACACACGTCACTCTGCCTTTGTCCAGAGCCGTAAACGCGCGGCACTGGGCACAAACCGTGAGGTCAGCCGTGGACGCTGCGTGACGGTGACGTGTCAGTGCTGGTCTGAGCTGTAGCAAACGGACCATCTGGTGGGGGACGCTGGTAAGGGGGGCACCGTGCGTGTGGGCGGAGCCTAGGGGTACCTGGGACATCTCTGTACCTGCCTCTCAGTTTGGCCGAGCCTACAACTGCTTTGAAAACATAAAGCATTTTCACAAAAAGTGCCGCTGTGGCGGTGAGCCCCCCGCCCTGCCTCCGGAAGGGCCCTTTTCATGAGTCACAGGGCCAGGAAGCTCCAGGCTTTCGTGTGTTACCAGGCAGGTCGGGCTGAGTGAGTCTACGCATTAGTTGGTTCCATTTCAGCTCAGAGATTCTTTGGAAAGGAAAGGGGTCATCAAAGAAGTACTGGGTCGCACAGGGCGTGTGTGTGTTCTCCGAATGAAAGACGGCTTGTGGACTCCCCATCTAAAATGTCAGAGTCTTCCTCGCGCCCCGCCTTCTCCTGTCCCTCCTCCTCCAGAGGCTTTTTCTTTGTAGCCCTTTCTGTAGGACACAACACACGTTTGGCTTGCTGGTTACTTTGCCTCCTCATCAGGGCCGTTCGTGTGGCCGCGGCTGTGTCTGCAGGGTGGGGACAGAGCCTGCTCGGGGCGGAAGCCAGGAACCACCGGGGGGTGCCACCCCAGGGCTCACCCGCTTCTGTGAAGACCGTCGTTGATTGCGTGTACCGTGTGATTGACAACTGCTCTGACTTCTCTGATTGCAGAAGGCCTTACGACCGGACATGGGCTACAATACGTTGGCCAACTTTCGGATAGAAAAGAAAATCGGCCGCGGGCAATTCAGTGAAGTTTACAGAGCAGCCTGTCTCTTGGATGGAGTGCCAGTAGCTTTAAAAAAAGTGCAGGTAAGACGATCTCAACTTTATAAGCCGCTGAAGCCTCCTACTGCCTGAATGACCCACAGCAGCGGAGAGTCTGTCCTCACCGACCTGGCCGTGGCTGTGTCGCGCTGGCAGCTCTGGGGACGCGTCCCGAGTGCGCTTGTACTCTCAGGCTGGCGGGGGGGGCTGTGCGCAGCCAGCGGAACCTACGTTGTAAGTTCGCGGCTGCCTCCAGGCTTTCAGAGCTGGTGGTCTGGTCACCCCGACTCGGTGGAGACCACAGCGGCCCCAGAAGGGCGTCCGCCGCGCTGGGTTTTCCGAGGCCGACTCGGGGTGCCAGCCTGCATCTCGTGGGACGTGCAGCTGCCTGCTGCCTGCTGGCTGGAGCTGCGCCGCTCTGGGCGTCTGGATGGGCGAGGAGACCCCCGGAAGGGGTTGCCTGTGTTGATGAAGGGACGTCCGTCGAGGTCAGGGTGAGGCAGGAGATGAACGTGGAGGGCGCGCTGGCCGGGAACCAAAGAAACTGAAGTGGGCGTGCGGAGAAGCCTGCGGTCCCACCCCAAACCTCCGCGCCGCATCGGCATTGCTCTAGAATCAGCCGCGCTCCGGGCCTGGCGCTGGTGTTCCCAGCTCCTCTTGCCGCACCCTGCCCTGGCCCGGGGCCCGCCCCACCCTGCCACCCAGGGCTCCCTCGCCCCCACGGCTCTGGAACGTCTGAGTTCCCTCGCCCGCTCTTCTACGGTGCTTGTCTCCCTGCCCCCCAGGGCCGTCCGCCTCCCCCGGATGAGGCGCTGCTGCCCACTCGCCCGCGGGTGCCCACCTCACTGGACGGCTGCGCTCTCTTCTCGGCAGGCGCCTGTGAGGCCTGTTTCCTTTTTCAAAGCTGATTACGACGTCCCCAGTGGAGGCTACAAATGACCAAGCCTCAGCCACAGCCCGCATGCACCAGTGTGCAGCGGAAATCGTCCCCTCCGGCTGGACAGTGTCCCCTCCACTCTCTGATGCGTTTCTCGATGGCGTAGCTGCCCTAACTCACCATCCTCACCTGCCCACGCCCTGGGCGACACCCTTCTCTTGGGCCTCCTGGGAGACTTTCCCACCCCGTCGCCCGTTACTCGCACATCAGACCACCTGCCCTGCCTGCTGCGTCTCAGCCGCCTCAGCGCCCGTAGCTGCCAAAGCTGTGGCCACCCCCGTGCCCAGGAACGACGACGCTTGTCGCTTCCCCCACTGCTGTGGTCTCCCCTTTCTGCTCCCTCTGTTCCCTCCCTGTCATCCCACTGCTTTTGGGGCGTCCGTTCCGCACGGTGGTAATTTCGGATGGTTTGCATCTCCTGCGCCCATGTGCGCAGTCCCGGCTCCCGCTGCCCCTGGGCAAGGAGTCCCTGACTCTGTGCAAGGCCTGCCTGGGCTTCTCGGGGCTCCCAGCTCCCGTAAATCCGAACCATGGAGGGATGGCCTGCGGTCCTTCCGAGAGGCTTTTCAGCGTGGGGGAACACGCACGCAGGGCTCCCTGCCGGGCGGCAGTTAGAGCCGCCGCACCAGCCTGTGGGGTCAGAGGGCACCCGTGTACACGAGAGTTTTCTGTGTGTGGAGTCCTGAGGGAGGCGAGTGTGCCTAGGTCCAGACCGCCCCTGCGGGACCTGCAGCCTCCGCAGGGAAGAACGCGGCCGGCGGCTAGTGAGGGGCTCAGACACGCGGGCGTGCAGCGGGAGTTCGGCCCGCAGAGGCGGCGTTCCAGCCGCCGGGCAGTGGGGAGAGCGGGCGGGTGGGAGGCGATGGCACCAGGGGCAGGCACGTGGGGGTGGAAGAGGCTCGACCCAGGGCTGAGGTCAGAGGGGCCGGCTGAGGACGCCACAGGACTCCTCCGGGAGGGGCTGCCCCACTGGCTCCTCGGGCCCAGGAAGGCCCAATGGCCCGGGAGGCATTTGGCTACGATTTCCCTTTACGTGAGGTTTCCTTGGAGCGAGAGGCACCAGCTTTGTCGGGCTCCCTTGGTGTGTGTTTTTAAGTGCTTTCTGCACTTCGTTTTCAGTGTTTTTCTTCTAACGGGTGGACACTGCCTTTCAGGGGCTTCCTGCCAAGTCACCTGAAGGCGTCTGTGCCTCCTAAAGCTGTCTGGTGTCCCCCTCTCAGCTTCGGTCACTGGGAATTTTGGCAGAATTGGAAGGGGACAAAAGAGGACTTTTTAAGCGATTCCGAGAATGCCTGTCAGCCAGTACTTGTCTGAATACTGCTAACAACTTTGCTCCTTGTAAGTATACGACAAATCCCAGAGCTCAGAGCATCTCTGGTGGAGCCGAGAAGGACGGCTTCCGAAGACAAGCCTGCAAACATCGTGTGGGAAATGTTTCTACAAAGCCCAGACTCTCCTTTTCCCGGACGTGTTGCCTTTTCTTGCTTATGGAATGAGACAGCTTTGAATTTCTCTCTAGGGATGATTTAATCTCAAGGTTCAGTTTTTATTTTGTCTTGACTTGCTGGCTAAGAAGAAAAGAAAGATAAGATACTTCCGAAGTTCCAGCTAACTGTATTTTTGCGCGTGTTAGGTTCAGAACCTAGCCTTGCCCTGAGTGGACCAGCAGTGGCCCTTCCTCTCGGTGTCTGAGGGCTGACTTCCGATGGAGCTGCCAAGGCAGTTGAGGTCGGGTCGGAGAGCTGGGCCGTCCGCGCAGCGCGGCCTGCCCGAGAGGTCCGTGTCTCGTCAGGGCTCCTGATCACTCACACTCCTCCCGCGTGTTTCAGAACATTCTCTCCAGCGTGAAGGCTTGATTCCTGGGAGATTAGATCTCCACACGTCTCCAGGCTTGTGACTTTCTGGTTTAATCACTGGGACCAGAATTGCCCCTCCCCTGTGTGTTGGAAAATGGGGGTTTCCAGGAACCCCTTCGAGGCATTTAGAGTTCTGCGCCTCCCCACGGGGCTCGGGGCCGCCTTGAGCCCTGGGTGAGGCCTGGTTCCGGGAACGGCATCGCTGACCCCGGTTTGGCAAGATCGGTGGTTTCCCTTGCCGCTTAGATTCTTCTAGAGCATAGGCAGTCTGGGTGTGTGTGTGTGTTTTCCGTATAACTAACATCAAGCCCACGGTTCTGTGTTCACATTAACACTTGTTACTGTTGTTAACGCCTTCTACCGTGCCATCGCTTCCTGGCGTCCTGCGGAGAGTTTAGGGAAACGAGTGGCTTGTCCCTGTGACATGGCTGGACGCCAGGCTCACCCCTTTGAGCAGTGGCCTTCCGACTTGACTCACTCTGCGAGAACGCTCTGCAAGGTGGCTCACACACCACTGCGTCTGTGAATCTCGTGGGCAAGGCGCTGGCCAGCTCCCGAGGCCCGCCCCCACCTGGCTCGGGCAGGGCCCGATGCGTGTGCGGTCTCCGCGCACCTGTCTGCACCTGCCGCCACCAGGGCCACCTGCTCGCTTCCTCCCCTGTTTCTCTGCTGCGTCTCAGTAGGAGCTGGAAGTCAGCGCGGTTTGGTGAAGGGTAAGGGCACAGACACGGGCAGGCCCCC
>PVKM010041818.1:0-13005 GCA_004027735.1 Carollia perspicillata | reverse complement strand
TTTTTTTTCCTGCTGCTTTATCTCTCCGCCGCCTGCGGACTCCGCCCCTCTTACCGGTTGGGTTGAATGTCCGAGGACTTCCGCATTTCAATTTTCTGTGTTCTGGTTGTGTTATTGTTTATAAATATTTGTTGTCCTTAATCTTGGTTGTGAGAGGAGGCACAGTGCTTCCACCTACGCCTCCATCTTGGCTGGAAGTCCAGGAGTACCTGCTTTTATCTGGGTGACACTGCTGCCTGCAGAGCAAGCACTGCTTCCACCAATGACGGGCACATACTTGTCCCCGAGGCAGGGGACCCAGGCTAAACGGGAAGGAACCCACGTCTGCCCAAACCAGAGGGATCGGAATACTGGCCTCTCTGGGTAGCTAGCGAGCCCCTGCCAGCCCTGTCTCTGCGGCTAGCGGGTGAGATTTCAGCAGGGCTGCCCTATCCAGATCTCAAGTCCAGGTCACTCTCAAAGAGTACAGAAGAGAAGTGGCCTCAGTATTTAGATATCAATCATTTACGGCGACAGAAGGATAAAGGGGCCCACAGAAGCTTGAAAAACAGAGCTGGACCCCAACCGCGAGACCCGAGGCCCTGGCCCAGAAGGCTGGCCATTTCCACGCACTGCCGGCGGCTGAGGCCTACCTCCACCGTGTGGACTCTGACTTCGGCATTATCTTTCTCAGCTTTCAGCTCGAGCTCGACATTTAAAAGGGCAATCTTTGGGTTACGGTACTTTTTGGGTTGCATTTCAAACCCTGCGTAAGAAAAAGTCTTCTTGAATGCAACACCAGCTACCAGCTGGGAGTCCTGTTCAAAACAAAGAAAAAAAGTTCAATAGTTCAGTCCTGGAAAGAAAGGAAATCAAACTGGTGGAGTGCTGGACTAATGCAATGCACATCCACTCCTGTGAACCTCAAAACGTTAACTATGTCTTTATTTCACTGTTGTAACAATATCTTTCCATAACTGTAAAAGCTGCGGGAAATGAAAAATATAGCACAGGCTGTCCCGTGCCTTCTCCTTCGATCTCAAACCCCCAGTCTCCTGCTGCTCGCACCTACACATACCCCTCCTCCCTGCACTACGTACACACCAGGGATATGCCAGGCGTGTGTGGTGCAGCCTTGGTGATTCCTCTTCTCAGGAGATGAAGTCGAAAGATCCCAAGTGTCAGAAATTTCCTGCACAGTTCCCAACATGTCACTGGCTTCCCACATCTCGATCCCTCAGAACATGAATTTCTACCTCCTGTTCCATAACAGAGCTTCCCGTGGGCCGGATTTAACAGTAGGCCGTGACAGAAAGCAAGCTGCACCGGGACTGACTTCGGCGCTGTGAGGAAACTTAGGTAACATCTCAGATCTGTTTCTTACTAAATGACCGAGTCACTTCCCACTCCTGAATGTCCTCTGCCAGGGCTAATCTACAATCCTGACCTGTAATACTGTAGCCTATCAGTGAACAGGTTCTTGCATCATTTAAATCCACAGCTTCCTTAAGGGGGTGAGGCCTCAGCTCAATTAAGATGACTGAGCAGAAATTAGACAGAAAAAAGGAAGAAAGACGTGTGGCCAAGAGGTGGAGACAGTGTGGTGGAATCAGGGAATGAAAAGGCATTTGCAGTTGCTGGAATGTAAAGCAGAAATTAGGGACCAGTTTAGGAGAATCTTAGGGGTTCCAGTAAGGCCTGGCTCTTGTCCTGTAGACGGTGCAGAACCCCAAAAGGCCTTACACGCAGGATAGTAAATTGGTGAACTTCACCCTGCAACAAGACTAGAGGAAGGGTGGCCTCTGCCAGGATGACAGTGTTCGGAGTAAGTAAGAGAGACAGGCTAAAGAAGTAAATACTAAACTGGTAGCCAAAAATGAGGCTGAAAGGCTGTGAGGAGATGGGAGGTTTTCAGAGGACCCTAGACTTCTGCTCACATGACTGAAGAAATGGTACAACACCAACTCCATCAAGCAATACAGAAAACGCTGTGGGTCTGTGGGACAAGCCAATGGGCTCAGCAGCAGTTAGATACAGTAGCATGAGGCCCGGGGGGCAGGTGAAAGCTGAAGATATAGATCAGGAAGTTCGGTTAAATCCCAAGAATAAGTAAATAACTACTGCCATCATTCACTGAATCCTATTTTTTAAAAGATTTTATTTATTTGTTTTTAGAGAGAGGGGAAGAGAGGGAGGGAGAGGGGGAGAGAAACATCGATGTGAGAAACACTGGTTGCCTCTCGAGTGCGCCCTGACCAGAGACCTGTAACCCAGCATGTGCCCTGACCAGGACTCAAACCAGCAACCCTTCGTTTTGTGGGATGATGTCCAACCAACTGAGCCACTCCGGTCAGTGCTCTCATTCACTGAATTATGTTAGGTTTTGTTAGTGTTCATGTGCATTTAAAGAATGTGGGAGTGTCTGAGGAAAACACAAGTGTGGCTTAAAGCTCCTGGCTTTCTCACAAGGTGAGATTATGGGTTCTAATATCTAGTTTAGTTTAGTGAATGCCAACCTAATCTCAAGGGTTTACAGAAGCAGGAAGGCCAAGGGGAGGATAAAACATTGCTAGCAAGGCAGTGGGTAAAGAAAAGTTCAGCAAGCCACAATGCAGAGAATGGGCTGCAACATGAGTGTGGTACTGGAGGCCGCAGACGGGAATGGCTCAGCTGGCTTCCGGATTCCTCTCGGCTTTATTCAGTAGAAAGGCCCTCAGCTCACTGGCATGTGCCACGACAGTTAGGAGGAAGAGGAGGGAGAAGGACAGAGTGCAAGCATAACTTGTAAGGGGAAATGTCAAAGAACAAAAAGGGAAGGGCTAGGCTATACCATGTCCAGCATGTCTTGCCCTGTCCAAATCACTTCAAGCGGGCAGGCCAGAGATGGAAAAGGGTCCAAAGCACCATGGAGACACCAACACCAAAGAATGTTTCCAGACAGACACTACTGTGTTGAAAAAGCATGAGCTACAGTTATGCCGTGCACTACAGCAGACACTGGCCACATGTTGCTTATTTAAATTTACTTAAATAAGCACAAATTAAATTTAAAATTTCAGTTCTTCAGTTGTACTAACTGCCTTTCAAGTGTTTAGTACTCACACCTGGCCAGTGGCTACCGTGCTGGACAGCACAGGTGTTTGACAGCCTCCCTGTCACAGAAAGCTCGACGGGGCAGCCCTGAGGAGCTACACGTGCTGATATGGATCAGATTCCGAAACATGTCGTTAAGTGGACAAAAGTAAGTTAACAGAAAACTATGTATGAAAAGCAAACGCTGTGTTTAAGAAAGCAGTATTTACATGTGTTTACAGAAGCAGAGATTATTCTGGAAGGACACACAATAGTGGTTGAATCTGGGGCAGGAGTAGTATAGGGACATATATTTTTTCCTTTAGCTACCTCAACACAGTTTGAACTATGTATCATCTATTCGAATTAAGTGAATAAAAGGCAGAGCGTGGCTATCTCTACTGGAGAGGAAAGGACTGAAATGTACTGCTCAGAATCATTCACTGAGAGGGTCGTGGATAATCTATCAGAGCTAGCCCGACTCCCGCCCACATCAACACTGGGATTCTGGAACTCAGCCACTTCAGTCTTCGTTCTAGGAAGGAAATATAGGTCCACAGAGGCTACACTCTGTACCTGCAGTCACAGCCAATCGTGGAATCGTGCAGAACACAGCCCAGCCTGCCTTCCAGTCCTGCATGAGTTCCTGCACCCCTGTCAAGTCGCCCTCCTCCAGTACCCAGCTGTCTGAAGAGTGACAGTGAAAGCAGGAGCCTCCTAGGGAGGCCGTAGCAGGGTTACCTCTAGGGCTCCACCTTGCACCTTCTTGATGCCAATCATTTTCAGCTGCAGCAAATCATCGAGCATCACTACCGCATCCACCACCATCTTAGCGAAGAAGGCTTTCTGCTGGGAGATCAGCTTGGAGCTCAGAGCGGTCATGGCACATTTTTGCAGCAGCTTCCTCTGCTCTCTGGGACACAAGAGAGAGACCTACATCAGGCCTCTGAAGCCCCTGCTTCTACTGCACTGTGGAAGTAGTTTCCATTCTAGCCCCTCCACTCGGCCCTCACCAACAACTGCTGCCTCTTCAGGGCATGTTACCAGTGACAGACGGTGAGTGCAGTCAGGACACTTTTAACCTACAGTCCTCCTGCCTCTTCCGTGCAGTGTGGGCCGGGGCACAGCCAAAGGTCTAGCAAGAACCGAAGAGCCCAGGCCCATACAGAGATTACAACATACTGCTGCATCCAATTTGCCCAAAGAAAGCCCAGCTTCTGACAAAGCCCACCACACAGACTTACACTTTATCTTCCCTCTTCACAGTCACAGCGATCTCCTTGATCTTGTTAACTGCCTGCCAAGAACAGAAGTTGAGTGAGTCCATCATGCCACCAACTGGAGAAGTGCATCCCAACCTCTTGCTAGACCCTAATTTATTCATGCCCACATCTTAAGCATTTCTATCCTACAGCTGAAACAACATCTCTAAGTCTTGGGGCTGCCCAGAAAAAATGTAGATCTCCATAGTTTAGAAAACTAGCATACTCTGAAATGTGCACTAGGTGTATAGTTCTGAAGAATCACAAGCATACTCCCAGGATTTAGCTGTGGATATGCAGGTAACACACTGAAACAAATCAATGAAAACAAGCTATGACACCAAGCTAAGATGAAACCTTCTGGCTTTTGAAAAACACCTATAATAACTTCTAGCACCTTATATATTAGTTACAGGTTATATAACATAATATATACATATCTTACTTCTTACATATCTCATTTGAATGTCACCACACTGAGACAGACAGTAAAGGAAGAAAAGAAGGTCTAGAGGGACTAACTTGTTCCAGGTCACAGAATGAAGGTCAAAGGTCAATAAAAGCCATGTCTCAAGATGTATCGTGAAGTACTTGATAAAAATAAAAACAGCTCTCACTTACCGAGAGCCTATGAATTATCTACATGATAGACCATCAAATCTGAATTGTAGAACTGAGGCTCCCAGGGAACAGAATTCAGGAAATGTCCAAGGAAGTCTTCCCAGTCTCTCTACACCCCAAAGTATTACCCTAAGAGAAACATGAAGGTGCCCCGGCACAAGGCCAAGTTAGCCAGCTCTCACATACCAAGTGGGTGGCAGTGCGGAAAGCCCGGATGATGATTTGTGGGTGCAAACCTTCCTCCACGTAGGGTTTCACTTGCTTCAAAAACTCTGCAGCCAGCAGGGTCACTGAAGTGGTGCCATCACCGACCTGGAAGAGGAACACAGGACACGCATGTTTTCTCATGTTTAGGGATAAATCCCCCAAACCCCATTTTCTGGCAATCTACCCATTTACACTGGGCGCTGTTGAAATGGGCATGAATCTTTAATATGGAAGCATAGGTACTGCAACAAGCAGAAGGAGGGTGATGGTAGTTAGGTATCCATCCCATCAAATGGTCCTAAGCTGCAAAATTAATTCCCCAGCCAGGCCCATTCCCCAAAGAGGATTCATTTGGGTGGGTACATTTCCTTGGGATATGAAATCACCTGTGCAAATTATCTGAGAACTTACTTAGTGCATACAAGGCACTATAATGAATAAGGCAGTCGCAGGTGTAATACAATACTTACGTGTCACAAATAACCACGGCAGCAAGGGGCATAACATATTCTTTTTCTTTCTTTTTTTTTAAGAGATTTTATTTATTTTTAGAGAGAAGGGAAGGGAGAAAGAAAGAGAGGGGAGAGAAACACTGATGTGCAAGAGATACATCGATCGATTGCCTCTCTCATGCCCCCAGCTGGGTACCTGGCCCACAACCCAGGCATGTGCCCTGACTAGGAATCGAAATGTCAACTTTTTGGTTCATAGGCCCACACTCAAACCGCTGAGCCACACCAGCCAGGGCAATAAAAATATTCTTCAAGGAGTACAAAGTACTATAGGAGTTTACAAAAAAAATTACTTTTTCTTAAGACTTTATTTTACTTACTTTTAGAGAGAGGAGAGGGGAGGGAGAAAGACAGGGAGAGAAACACCAGTGTGATGCCCCCAACTAGGGACCTGGCCTGCAACCCAGGCATGTGCCCTGACAGGGAATCAAACCAGCGACCTTACAGTTTGCAGGCCAGTGCTCAATCCACTGAGCCATATCAGCCAGGGTCAAAAAAAATTTTTTTTTCTAGCCAAATTCTTCTAAAACTAATCTCCTAGGACCAGCCAAAGTTCTTTATCTGTTAAACACTATTCAGAATAAGCAGATTACTAGTCTGCTAATCTTTCTTACATGTTAATTTTCTACAATGACATCTAAACCCTATTTTTAATGAGAGAGAAAAAGAATAAGAGCTCATAAGAAAACCAATTAACATAGGATTTGGAAAAATTTGGTTGCAATTTACTTATGAGGTCTGTCCAAAAGTCTCCAGCCATGTAACATGAAAAAGAGACATTTATTGAAGTAGATACAAGAAAAACTGTACATAGGACAATGACACCTCAGTCCCCTTCAAAGCAGGCACCTTGGGAACTCCCAGTTTTCCTAGCATCTCTTCTACTGTTCAAAACAGTGCAAAATTCTTTCTTGGAATCACCATCGGTTGCCCTGTCCTATTTTCCTGAATCTTACTGATAGTCTGAAATCTCTCCCTTTCAAAGGTGATACTCGTAGTTTTGGAAAAAGCCAGAAGTAGCAGGATGCTAAATCTGGGCTGTAGTGGGGCTGAGTCACCTGGGTGACTTGATGTTTCACCAAAAACTCTGCATGAGATGTGATGCACGAGTGGGCACCTTGTTGTGATGGACGCTGCCAATCACAAGCTGCCCACAGCTGCAGACGATTTCATCATATCGCATCTCTCAACCAACGAAGAACACTGCAGTAGCACTCTTTATTGTCTGGTCTGGAGGGACATACTCGTAATGGACACCTTCCCAATCAAAAACCACAATGAGCACGGTCTAGAGGGTGCTGCAACTTTGTGGCACCTTCTTTGGGCATGGAGCACGAGGTGACTGACTTCCATTGGGACAACTGGGCCTTCGTTTCCGGATCACAGCCGTAGACGCACAATTCATCTCTGGTTACGAGCTTCCTGAGGAAACCTGGTTCACTGGTAGTGGTTTAAATCAAGTCATTAGCAACTGCAGCACAATGTTCCTTCTGCTCTGGTAGCAGAGCTGTGAAACGAATTTTTCCATGGAACATTTCATGCCAAGATCCTGTGTCAAAATCTCAGACACAGAGTTTTGAGAATCCCGAGGTCAGCTTCTAGTTCTCTCATTGTCTGGCATCTATCTTTGTTGATTGTAGTCTGTACACATTCAACATTGTCAGGTGTTCTGCTTGTTGCAGGCCTTCCAAAATATGGATCACTTTCAACAGATTCTCCACTATCTTTGAAGCATTTGTGCCACACTTTTACTTATGCCGCACTCATTGCATCATCCCTGAATGCCTTCTGAATCATCCAAATAGTTTCCACAGAGAAATGTTCAAGCTTAATGCAAAATCTGATGCAGATCTGTAGCTCTACTTGCTCAGTCATTTTGAATGTGACGGCCACACAGTGCACATGCTCACTCAAGGCACATACTTCCCCCACTGACTAGTACAGTGAAGTCGTCACTGTTCACACACGTGCATTCCGGTCCACTCTCCTTGGGGGCAAGACTACATCAATGTCACACAAACCATTCTTGTTATATTAACAATGACTGGACTTTTCCCGGACAGACCTTGTATATCCAGTGTGTAATGCAGAGAATTCTCCATGGAGAAAAGGGATTACTGTGACAAAGGGTTTCAGCAGCCAAACTCCTGGCCAGAGTTATTATTCACTCGTTGAAAATATTAACAGGTCAAATCCAGACTCTTTCTCACTTTAATTTTAGAAAAGTCACACTGTTTTATAAGCTACTGGGTCATAACAAGCATTTTCACATAACTTCAGGACATATCTGCATTACTCTAAAACATAAACATGTTTCTCTCGACACTTATTATCGAGACTCCAATATTAGAAATGGTTTCTGTTAAAATAGTGAATTTTGTTATGTTTATTTTACTACCATTAAAAAAAGGGAAACCAGAAAACTTAGGGTTTCCAGACCTTTTATTTTTTTAATATTTAACAGTTTATTTTGAAGGTCATTTTAAAAACAAAGCTAAAGAAAGCCTTGACTGGTGTGGCTCAGTGGGTTGGGCATCACCCTATGAACCAAAAGGTCACTGGTTCAATTCCGGTCAGGGTACATGCCTGGGTTGTGGACTAGGTCCCCCACTGGGGGGGGTGTTTTTCTTGCACATCAATGTTTCTCTCCCTCTCTTTGTCCCTCACTTCCCCACCCTCTAAAAATAAGTAAATACCCTAGCTGGTGTGGCTCAGTGGATTGAGTGCCAGCCTGCAAACCAAAGGGTAGATGGTTCCCAATCAGGCCTAATTCCCAGTCACAGCACAAGCCTGGGCTATGGGCCAGGTCCCCAGTTGGTGGCGTGTGAGAGGCAACCACACAGTGATGTTTCTCTCCTTCCTTTCCCCTCTCTAAAAATAAATAAATATTTTAAAAAACAAAAATAAGTAGCCCTAGCTGGTGTAGTTCAGTGGATTGAGCATGGGTGTGTGAAACAAAGGATTGAGGTTCAATTCCCAGTCAGGGCACATGCCTGGGTTGCAGGCCAGTTCCCAGCAGGGGATGCACAAGAGGCAACCATACATTGATGTTTCTCTCCCTCTCTCCTTCCCTTCTCCTCTAAAAATAAACAAATAAAATCTTTAAAAAAGTAAGTAAATAAAATCTTTAAGAAAACTTAAAAACAAAGTTAAAGACAATCTGAGAAAAAAAACTGCATACAATACACTCATTAAATAAGTATGGTACCTAAACCAAAATAAGGAAAATGTTTTCTTCTGCACCTGCAAGAACAAGCTGTTGTCCTGAAGGCTCTTACACTTGCAAAAAGGGAAGAAAATCATGCCAGTGAAAGCTGCCTCATTAATCACATAAATCTAGAGTAGAAAACAAAATGTTCTGTTCTTCCCATTAAGTCAGTTTCGATCTTCCAACAGTGCCCTGCTTTGCAAAAGATGTGCTAGAAATTCACTGGGATTTGATGGCCTTCCCTTTGCAAGCATAGCAAGGGAAGGGACTTTGCTGTGCAGAAGGGACTTTGCAAGTCCCTGTAATAAGACAGGCACAATTATCTGATCCAGGTAGGCACGAGGTGGCAAAGACCAAAGTCCCACTTTGTTTTGATTACTTTTCTGCATTATTCTTCTTTCTACTATCCTCTCGACATTATCTGTGAGACCATACTCAGAGTGAGGATTTTCAGCAACCTGCATCCGTTCGTTCCTCCAGCATCTGCTCTAGGTGCATGGCAGACCCTGCAAGTCACAGTACCCGGACACCAGTCCGCACCTGAGCCATGCGTTCCTAAGTGCCCTGCAGCGTGCGACCAACTCCCAGCAAAAACCCGTTCCGCCATAAGTGACCCCAGATGCATCCTATAAGGTTAAATTTACTTCCCTAGAAACTCATATGAATGACAACAACTGGTCCTAAGATCTCAGCTACAAGCAGTGGAATGGTACAAATTTTAAAAGATTGATTGTTTCTATATATTTTTACAAGCACATATTACTTTTGAAATTATAATTTTAGTTATAAAAATCAATAACTTTTAGAGAGCAGCATGAAGGAGCGAGCAGGCACGTGTTTCAACCTCCATTTGAACATGTCTGCTTGATTTCCTTACCTCGGCATCTTGGGATTTGGCGATGTCCACTAAAGTCTTTGCTGCAGGGTGGACGACGTCAAGGAGTTTCAGAATTGTGGCCCCATCATTAGAAATTGTGGCTTTTCCTTAAAAGCAATGAACACAAAGTAAAAATGTAGAGACCCTTTCTTAAATTCTGTCTTATAGTTGGACTGGAGCCCATGCACCCTTTACTGAGATGGAGCAGAGGGCATCGTGGCGGGAATAAACTGATCTTTTTATAGAGTTCTGTTTACAAAGGGCCACCTGAAACCACAAGCTTGCAAAGATTATGAGCCCCTACTTTTCTTTGAGCAGCATTTAGCACCCCTCAAGTGGATGTAGATAATATTTTTTAAATGAGAATGAGTAATCATTTAGGTATTAACACGAATACCCTAGTATCTCACATCAGTTAATACCCTAAAATATAAAAGTGAACTTATTCTTTGTCTTGACAACATGATACAATGGCAGTGACCACCGGTAATGGCAGATGGTTCTATGTCCTGTTGCTAGGCTGTATCTCTCTACAAATCAACTGCCTCCTAAGCCCAACTTCTCCTATGTATTCCCATAGGGCTCAGCATTCAAGACCAAGCATGCAATGGAGCCACTCCATAGTGAGAAATCTCTCAAAGCTCTGAAAAGCAGTGAGTTTTCTGATGCAAACTTCTGCTGGCCCAGTATTCCCCGGAAGCCTCCTGTCCTGCAACACTGGCCTGAGGAATCCTGCAGACTTACCTCGGCCATCCACAATGAGCTTGTCCATGCCACGGGGGCCCAGGGTGGTTCTCACAGCCTCCGCAATCACCTGGCAGGCACTGATGTTACTTACAAGCTGCGGAATGCCTTGGGAACTATCAGTCCCTTCTTTCAACAGGATAACTGGTGTGGGCTAGAAAAGAAAAACCATGTATTACAATGAGACTCAAGGAGGAAGGGTGAGGAAAAATGCTCCATCTCCTCCCTAACAGGAATATCTGGAGGTCTTTTTAAATCGCATTCCCCCACTGTCCACCAGAACCATTCCTTAAACAACCTCTATCTCCAGAGATATTGCCAAGACCACAGCAAACCTGGTATGTGTGCTGGCAAATGGTTTGAGAAACAATGATTTTGTTTAAAAAAACAAATTAAATAGTAATGTGTTCTCCAGTGCCCAAGTGAATGAGCATAGCCTTTTCAACTTCTGACCCCATTCTGTGTTGAAGAATTAGGTCAAGGAACAGGAGGAAGCAGCAGGGCACGCTCAGTGTTCACCCTCCAGCAAAACATCCACTTATCTGCATTACAGCTTAATCCCAGAGAAGTAGATGGGGCACTGATGCAAAACCTGAGGTGCCAATAGCTTCAGGGGCCGTCCTGGAGATTCCTAGGCAGGCGGCTTTGCCAAGGATGTTCAGCTGGAGTATAGGGAAGTAGTCAGGCAGAGAACCTGGCAGCACCTTTGTGCTGCCTCACAGAATGACAACGCATCTAATTCACACAGCGCGTTTCCAGTGCTCACGCTGGCTCCATAAAGATTCCTGTGACTCATCTCCAATCAGATACCCTGGAGAAATTTGTCTCTTCCTACTTTGCAATGGCCTCCAAAACAAGTCACTATCCCTACAGAAGCTTCATTTGCAGACTTGCTTTAGAAACTTTGGAAGACAAGGATACTTGTTTAAAGGACCTGCTTTAATACCTTTGCCCCAGTGACCACTAGCACAGACGGTAATTCCCCAGCAGAGCGAGCCAGAGTTCTTCGTCCTGCACGAAACTTGTGCCTTCAGGAATGAGCTCGTGCACCAGACCCAGTCTTCCCAGCGACTGTGACTGTGTGTTTGCGTGACACAATATATTAAGGGTAAATATTGTTTCAAAACTTCCGTTATATGTGTGCTATTAGGCTATGACTTAAAATTTATAGTTACTGCCCATGTCCACCCGTAGGGGTACTTCAGGTGTTTGAGCAGGAAGGCACAGGAAAGCACAGGGCTGTCTCACTCTAACAAGGAGTCAAGAATTCACACACCACAAAGTCTAGTGACCCATGAGGATGACACCATCATATCAACTGGACAATTCCTTTGGCCAGTAAAGCTGGAGGATAGTGACTAAGCAGAAGGTTGGAATAAGGCTGAGGCATGCAGAACACAGACCACACGCTCACTTGTAGACTGTGTTAAGGGGTTTGTATTTCACTCCTACAAAGGGAAGCCCTGGAAAGACTTGCAGCAGAGGAATGGCACAGTCTGACTTACATAAAAAAAAAATCACTCAGAGCCCTGGCTGGTGTGGCTCAGTTGGTTGGCCCATCGTCCCATAACAGAAAGGCTGAGGGTTTGATTCCTGGTCAGGGCATGCACCTAGGTTGCAGGTTTGATCCCGGTCCAGGAACATGTGATCCCTGGACCAGGCAGATACAGGAAACAGCCAATAAGTGCTTCTCTCTTGCATCAGTGTTTCTCTCTCTCTCCCTTTCTGTATGTCCTCAAGTGAGAAAAAAGTAAACAAAAATTAAAATTTAAAAAAAAATCACTAGAAACTAGATAAGAAGAGGCAAGATATAATGTGTAAATGCATGAAAAAGAGGCTAAAAGATGCCCAACAAAACTCTAATGAGTGAGAGTGTCAGTAAGGAGAGCCTAACATTGAGTCATGTCTTTGCTGTTTTGTTTCAACTTTTTCCTAATGAGCATATCACACATTACTTTTTCTTTCTTTCTTTCTTTCTTTCTTTTTTTTTTAAGAATGCCTACTAGATAACCCCCTAAACCTGGTACCAGGCATGGAGTGGGGACAGGGAAATTCCTTCCCTTTTCATGGTACTGTTCCCGGTCTTGCGGTAAGAAATGGCTTCTTTATAGTCTCAGCACTCTGTTGGGACCCTTGCAACTTCTAGAAGGACAGACACATCACCTGACAGTCCCTAACTACTCCCAGTCCCAACTAAATCGTTCCTCACAGCTGTCTCAGGTCTTCTCTGGTCTACCTCTGCCCCAGGTAAAGACCTGAGTTTAATCAAAAACCAACTTCAGTCTCGGATCCCTTCCTACTGCCTTGAACAGATTCTTGTCTCCCTCCAACGGGCTTAGCCAACACTTTCGTGGACCTTTTCTCACCTCCACCTCCACACTGTGCCCCCATCTACAAGAGCCAACTGCCACTTCTACCAACACTACTTTCTTACCGCCAGGCCAGCAACTCTTCACAGCCCCAGTTCTTCCGGGAGGTTTCCTTGACCACAGCCACCAGGGGCATCACGAACAGGGCAGCCCG
>PVKM010041817.1:0-13007 GCA_004027735.1 Carollia perspicillata | reverse complement strand
CTTGGTGTGTTCCTCCTTGGGTCCACCTTCTTTGGGACTCTCTGACCTTCCTGGACTCCCTGGAAGTCTATTTCCTTTGCCAGATTGGGGAAGTTCTCCTTTACTATTTGTTCAAGTAAGTTTTCCGCTTGTCGCCCTTCCTCTCCCCTTCTGGTATCCCTACAATTCAAATGTTGGAACGTTTCAAGAAGTCCTGGAGGTTCCTAAGCCTCTCCTCATTTTTTTGAATTCTTGTTTCTTCATTCTTTTCTGTTTGGTTGTTTGTTTCCTCCTTCTGCTCCACTCCATTGATTGGAGTCCCAGTTTTCTTCCCATCACTACTGGTTTCCTGTGCATTTTCCATCATTTCACTTATGAACGCCTTCATTTTTTCATCTAATTTGTGACCAAAATCAACCAATTCTGTGAGCATCCTGATTAGCAGTGCTTTGACCTGTGCATCTGATAGGTCGGCTATCTCTTGCTTGCTTAAAAGTATTGGCTCTGGGACTCTGAGCTTTTCTTCTGTTTGAGTCATTTTTGGTCAAGTGGCGCCTGTTGCATGTGAGGGGCAGAGCTGTAGGTGTTCACCAGGGCAGGGCAGCCTAGTCGCCAAGTTGTGATGCTGTCAGTGGGGGCAGGGTCAGAGAGGGAACAATGGCGCCTGTCCTCACTCTCTCGAGTTTGTGTCCCCTCTGCTGCCTCCCACAAGCAAACTGGGCCCCCCTGGCACTGGTTCCCAGGTTGGAGGGCCTATGCACAATCCAGGACCTTGCGGGTTTCCCTGGCGACCTCTCCTGTGAGACTGGGAGCCTCTCCTGGCACCTTTTCAATCGGTGTTTTTAGGCTTTATTGCCCGTCGCTGGGGCCCTGGGCTGTGCGGTCTGTCTCACTGCCCACTCTTGCCTAGTTTATCTGCACGCGAATGTGTGTCCATGGTTGGCCAACTGCCCTGCATGCCTTGTGTGCTCTGCTCATCTCCTCCCATCTCCTCCCTGTGTCTGGGGTCTGCAAGCTCCACGCCACCTACGCTGCCCGGCACTCCCAAGCCCGGTGGCCACCATGTTTTTCTGCCACTTTCCCTCTCCGCCGCCTGCCGACTCCGCCCCTCTTACCAGTCTGGTTGAATGGTTGTCGGACTTCCGTAGTTCAATTTTCTGTGTTCTGGTTGTGTTATTGTTTATAAATATTTGTTGTCCTTAATCTTGGTTGTGAGAGGAGGTACGGTGTTTCACCTATGCCTCCATCTTGGCTGGAAGTCGGAAATTCATAGCTTTTTAAAGGGGTTCTAATAAATATCTTTTCTTTTCCAGATCAAGTTCTGAATGAGTGGAGAAATTAGAAAGGAGGAAGCAAATGGAGAATCCCTGTCCGACCCTCTCAAATTCATGGTTACGTCTAACAAAGTTGAAGTTGGAGAATGTGGCTTATATCCATGAGGCAAGTGGTCTTTCTGCTAGTGAGTCCCAGAATCAGAGAAGCTTTTCTTCCCAATCCTTACCTACAGCAGTAGACCAAGCCAGGCCTTCTTGAACAGCAAGATACAGGAGATTGGGTACTTTCTTATGAAAAACCATAAATTATCATTCCAAATGGGTAGAAATATCATAAATGAGTTCTTAATATTCTGCCTAGAGCAGATATTTGTTCCCTTCCTCCACTGTCCCCACCCTGGATACTTACTATGTCCACGAGGTCAGGACCACTTCTCCGACAGGGTGCTGGCAACACACACATTCTCATGTTTTTCTCTGACTGGGTGCCAGGGGAGTTTCTCTGAGTTTAGCTCAGACTTCTCTGTAAATGTATTCCAAAAGCAAAGAAGAAGGAACTTTAACCTGCAGCGGCCTATGAATATTGCTAAAAAAAAAAAGACCTTATTAAGGGATTACAATTCCTTGGCAATTGTTTTTTTTTAACCTTAAAATTCACACAAATGTTACATTCCCCATGTGGAATATTAAAGTTTTGAATGTCAAACATGTATAAAGTTATTTACAAATTAAATAGCCTTAATTCCCTCTCCTTCAATCACTGAGTAAAATTAATATTATAAGAAAATGTGCTTTTAATGCATTTCTTTCAAAGTGGGCCTTCTCTAAAATGGGCCTCATACTCCCTCACAATTGGGAAAAATATTTTTAATTTGAGAAGCACAAGTCAACCAAAAACCAGCTCTCCTTTATTACATTCATTTCCTCTTCTACTAGCCTCTAGCACTGTGGTGCCCTACCCTGAGCCCACTGTGCCCAATTCTGTGGGCTGCAGGCATGCAGGCCAGGGCCTGCAGCTCTCGCCTCAGCTCAACTGCGGACACTGTGATCTTAGACCAGTTTTGTGGCCCCTTTGTATGTCTCAGACTCTTCGTTACACAGGGATAGTACTTTCTTTCCCAACTAGCTTCTCTACTACTATGAAAATGAAATTAGTTAACTACCTATTTGAGGGGTATAAAGCATTTGCCTGTTTGCTATGCTCTTATCTATGTGGCTGTGGTAATTATGCTGTGGCTCAGAGCATACATTTATTATCAAGGATTTACGGAGCCACGTGTTTTCACTTAGTTCCATACAGGGGACAAGACTTCCAGGATTTAGTTTAAGAATCCTGGACACTTGATAACTGTCACAATACTGTAGTACAACGTAGTAGAGAGAAAGATTCCTTAATTAGGGGTGGGGGAGGATTGGTGGACCTATATCTCTTTTCTTTCAATACATTCCTTTAGAAATAATCTACTGAGTCCCTGTAGATATTCATGTGGCCAGTCTCCAAAATGCTGTGATCACAGTTCTGATATTCACATAGTTATGTGGGTATGTGCCTGAAGCAAACAAATGTTATGTGTATATCCATATATCAAAAAGTATATGAAATACATGTATGTATTTTTATATACATATCTATATTTAGGTATCTGCATCTATATCTACCCTGTTACAGATGCAATTTGCTGTGGGATTTAGACCTGTGGCTCCTCCTTTTATGATCTTAGATTTAATTTAAATAATCATTTTTGGAGTGCTTACTGTATGCAGTTGCTTAGAATGAGGAAAAAAGTTTAAAAAGAATGTGATCCAAATATTAAGAACTAGCCAATTCAGTTCTCAGTTGTTCAGGAACTGTGGACGAGGGCTTCTGTTTTCCTTCTTTCCAGTTTTTTCAGGTACTTCTGCTACTGTAGGAGTGACTAACCCTGCATGACAGCAAAACAAAGGCAAGGCAAGGCAAGTGCACTGTGTAGGGACGTATGGAAGACCTCAAGCAAAGGTGAACCTAGGCTGTGACTAGATATATCCATTCTCTAAAACAAACTTAAGTACTCCCTTCTGGCTTCTTTCTTCTGGCTCTGTAGAGTGAGCAGGAACAGGTCATTGAAAGGGAGGCCTGTGATTCCCGCTGGCACACTGTGGCCTCAAATGGCATTTTAGCTTTTGATCAATGAAACTTATAGGGAAACTCCAACCCTGAAATAAATGCAAAGACTGCTTTAATAAAAGAAACTCTGGACAGCTGTAATTCCTGTGCAAGGGTATGAGAGTCTGATGGAACAAATAATTCATTCGTAGATGTGAAACCTTCCAACTCTTATTTGCAGGCTTAAAGGCAGAAGACAGAAGGGTGAGCCATAGACCATTCTCTGCTTTTCAAATGATGTTTTGGAACTCTCTAAGGATACCAAAACAATTTCATGTAGACATGAAAACATGATATAATGAAATGAAATAACTAGAAAATATCACAGAACATGCATGCAGTAAGATAAGTATTGTTTTATGGGATGTATGTGTGTGTTTGTGTGCCATGAAATGGGATTTAATAATTTGATATAATTTCCTTACTGTGGGTCTGTGCAAAAAGTTTAAGAAACACTGCCATAATTTAGCTCTTTGCTACATACTATCAGGGCTCAGGGCTTAAAAACTAAAACTAAAATTCCAGCCACTCAACGCTGACAATTCTCTAATGAATACACCCTATCCCTTTATGGCAATGTTTCTCAAACCTGAAGGGGAAACAAACTACCTAAAAACACAAGTGGGAGATTTAGAAAGAAGCCTCAGGAGGCAAGTTAAGACCGAGGAGGAAGGGCACCAGATAAAGCATGTGTGTAAGCACATGTGTGAGTGTGTGTGCATATAAGACAGAGTTAGAAACCAGGATTCATTGGAAGGCACCAGAAGAAAGTGTTTCTTAGGGTAAACATTTGCTATGGGTAAAAACCTTGCTATGTCCACTGCGTCTTGACGAAAGAAGAGGCTCAGAGCCTGGATGTGATTCCAAATTGAAGCATTAACCTGAGAGTCAGGGACCAGGTTCAACCAGTTCAATTCCCTGCTTCAGGGAGGGCAATTGTTTCTGATTTCTATTAATATTAGAACATTCAGTGGAACTTTCTGAAAGTCCAGAAGATAGCAACTTATAAAACATGACCCTGTTCTGGAAAGCACTGAGGAGGAACCAAAGTATATAGAGCAATGTCATGTTTATTTGATTTAATGTGTGATTATTTCTCCTGTTCTTTCTTATAGGATACTCACTTTTTTCCCAAATGCCATAGCATATAAATTACTGATGATGCTGATATTTATCTTAGTTTTCTAGGTCATTTACTTGGCTTCAAAAAACATGAAGGTAGGACTTGTTTCCTTTTTCAGAATATCAGAGAAGGTCACAGTGACTTTGAATACTCCTCTTTCTCAAGGCAAAAGTTAAGTCAAAAGCATCTCATCTTAGCAACAGATGTGGATGAGAGAATTCTCTGTTTAGCATTAATCCCTTTGACAATAAGTACACTATTACAATTTTTTTTAAGTGGCAGATGGATTTCCAGTCATCTCTGTAAGATTTGGCACTGCCAATCATCCTACCTAAAAATTTTCTGCAACCTTTGCATCAGAGGCTCCAATTCAATTAAATATGTTTTAGTCCTCTGCCTTCTTCACAGGGGTTTTCTTATTCTTTGCATAGTTCAGTAGGTGTTTTTGTTTTCCCTTTCTGTAGTCTTTTAACTGATCTTGTTTCACTTTCTCCCCCTCGCAACCATTTGTAAAAAAAACGATCTTTCGAAACTTCTGCTTTCATCACCTTCTTGTCCTGATCAAAAACTTTCATCATGATTTTCACACATGACAGAATTGATGAGATCAACTTCTTAGTTAGCCACTCAAGGCTCTTTTAAATTTGACTCCAACTTCTTTTAAAAGTGTCTCACCTTGGTCTAATACCCCCTGCTCCAAACAAGAAGGACATTCAGACAATGATATCAACTGGTAAATGATAGAGCTCTCTCTCAGACCACAGCTCAGAAAGTTTCTCTTTTCAAATCCTCCCTATATATATCTCAGTTCTCTATAATTCTTCCTTCAACCCTCTTCTCTTTCACACTGGTATCCTTCAATTTGCATGCTAAGGTCCCACCTATTACCAATATTAATGTTTCTTAAAGGGATATCTGGACAAGAACACCTGTGTTTGTGAATATATGTGTAAAATGTAGATTTTTGGGCCCTGTTCCAGAGCTACTGAAATGAAATCTCTGGGTTTCAGCCTAAGATTATGAAGTATTGGAACACTGGAGGGGTACTACTGTGTGTGTGCAAATGAGCTGTTAGAGTGTGGTTGTGGAAGGCGTTCCTAAGGATGTGTCTGAGCTGAGTCCTGAGGATAGCCAAGAGTTACTGAAGAATATGATGATATTTCTCATGGGTGACAGAACAGAAAACACACCCAGGACTTCCAGGCAAGATGGAGGCATAGTTAGATAGGCTTTGCTTCCTCACACAGCCAAAAAAAGGACAACAACATTCAAAAACAAGAAACAACCAGAACTGTCAGAAAACAGAGCTGTATGTAAGTCCAACAACCAAGGAGTTAAAGAAGAAACACTCATCCAGACTGCACCACAACACAGCAATTTTGGTTGCCCCGCCCTGGCAAACAGCTAAGGTTCTACCACTTACAACTTAACAGGTGCACTGAGACAAAGAAATATGGCCCAAATGAAAGAACAGATAAAAACCCCAGGAAAAGAACTAAGGAACAAGGAGATAGGCAACCTACCAGATGCAAAGTTAAAAACACTGGTAATCAGGATGCTCATGGAAATCAGTGAGTATGCTCACAAAATAGAGGAAGAAGTGAAGACTATATAGAGTGAAATAACGAAAAATATACAGGGAACCAACAGTGAAGGGAAGGAAACCAGGACTCAAATCAATGATTTGGAACATGAGGAAGAAATAAACATCCAACCAGAACAGAATGAAGAAACAAGAATTCAAAAAAAAAAAAAAAAAAGAGAGAGAGAGAGGCTTAGGAACCTCCAAAACAACTAAATATTACAACATCCAAATCATAAGTGTGCCAGAAGGAGAAGTGGAGTATAACAAAATATAGCAAGAAATTGAAAACTTATTTGAACAAATGATGACAGAGAACTGACCCAATGTGGCAAAGGAAATAGACTTCCAGGAAGTCCAGGAAGCTCAGAGAGTCCCAAAGAAGTTGAACCCCAGGAGAAACACACCAAGACACTTCATAATGAAAATGCCAAAAGTTAAAGATGAAGAGAGAATCTTAAAAGCAGCAAGAGAAAAGGAAACAGTTACCTACAAAGGAATTCCCAGAAGACTATCAGCTAATTTCTCAAACAAACAAATAAAACCTTGCATGCAAGAAAGGGCTGGAAAAAATATTCAAGGTCATGAAAGTCAAGGACCTACATCCAAGATTACTCTATCATCAAATCTATCATTTAAAACAGAAGATAAAGGAATTCATCATCACCAAGCCCTTATTATATGAAATGTTAAAGGGACTTATCTAAGAAAAAGAAGATCAAAACTATGATCAGTAAAATGAAAACAAACTCACAACTATCAACAATTGAACCTAAACAACAAAAACAGAGTAAGTACTGAAAGAGAGAGGAGCACAGGTACAAAAGGAGTACCTTGGCAATGAATAAGGAGTAAAATGGCAATGAATAAGTACCTATCAATAATAACCTTAAATGTAAATGGAATGAATGCTCCAAGCAAAAGACATAGAATAGCTGAATGAATAAGAAAACATGACCCACATAGATGCTGCCTACAAGAGACCCACCACAGAACAAAACACCTACACAGAATGAAAGTGAAGAGTTGGAAAAAAGTATTCCAAGCAAACACACACACACACACACACACACACACACACACACACACGCCAGGGTAGCAATAGTTATATCAAACAAAGTAGACTTCAAAACAAAGGCCATAAAACGAGACACAGAAGGAGCTTCATAATGTGCAAGGGAAGAAACCATCAAGAAGATATAATATTGTAAACATATATGCACCCAACATAGGAGCTCCCAAATATATAAGGAAAATCTCGGAAGACTTCAAGAAATATATAGACAGCAACACAATTATAGTAGGGGATTTTAACACTTCACTGTCAACAATGAACAGATCTTCCAAACAAAATATAAGCAATGATATTGTGGAACTGAATGACATGGTAGATTAAATGGACTACACTGATACTCCTTATATATTTGGGTGCTCCTATGTGCGTTGCATATATGTTACAATATTTACTATATATATGCCCTTCATCAAAAAGAAGCAAAATATACATTATTTTCAAATGCACATGGAATGTTTTCAAAATAGATATCCAAATTCATGGAGACTGAATAGCAAGCTATTAAACAATGAATGGGTTAATAATGAGATCAAGGAAGAAATCAAAAAAATTCTGGAAACAAATGAAAATGAACTCACAACAGTCCAAAACTTATGGGACACAGTGAAGGCAGTCCTGAGAGGGAAGTTCATAGCAATAAAAGCCCACCTAAAAAAGATAGAAACATTTTAAATAAACAACCTAACTCTACATCTGCAGGAACTGGAGGAACAACGACAAAGCCCAGAACCAGCAGAAGGAAGGAAATAACTAAGACAGAATGGAATTAAATGACATAGAGATTAAATGAGCAATTCAAAAGATCAATAAATCTAGGAGCTTGGCCTTTGAAAATATGAACAACATAGACAAGTGTTTAACCAAATTCATTAAGAAAAGGAAGAGAGAGGACTCAAACAAATAAAATCAGAAATAAAAGAGGAGAAATTGCAACTGATACCATAGATATATAATGATTGTAAGAAATTACTACAAACAACTATATGCCCAAAACTTGAAGACCAGAATGAAATGGACAAGTTTCTAGGAAAATATAATCTTCCAAAACCTGAATCAAGAAGAAGCAGAAAGCCTGAACAGTAAATAACAACTGATGAAATCAAAGTAGTAATCAATAAACTCCCACCACACAAAAGCCCTGGACCAGATGGTATCACAGGAGAATTTTACAAAACATTTAAGGAAGAGCTAACCCTTATCTTTCACAGACTTTTCCAGAAAGTCTAAAATTATGGAAGACTCCCAAACTGTTTTTATGAAGCCAGCATCATCCTAACCTCAAAACCAGATAAAAACACAAGAAAGAAAGAAAACTGCAGGCTAATATTGCTGATGAACATAAACACAAAAATCCTCTACAAAATATTGGCAAACCACATCCAGCAATACATTAAAAAGGTCATACACCATGACCACGTGGGATTCATCCCAGGGATGCAAGGGTGGTACAATATTTGCAAATCAATAATCATAATACATCACATAAATAAAAGCAAAGACAAAAATCACATGATCATGTCAATTGATGTAGAAAAAGCATTTGACAAGGTACAGCACCCATTTATGATAAAAACACTCAGCAAACTGGGAGTAGAGGGAACATACATAATAAAGGTGATATATGGAGAACCTACAGCCAACATCATACTCCATGGGCAAAAACTAAAAGCTTTCCCACTAAGATCAGGAACAAGACAAGGTTGTCCACTATCACCACTTCTGTTCAACATACTAGTGAACATCCTAGCCACAGCAATCAGACAAGAAGAAGAAATAGAATGCATCCAAATTGGAAAGGAGGAAACAAAATTGTCACTGTTTGCAGATGACATGATAGTGTACATAAAAAACCCTACAGAATTCACCAAAAAACTGCTTGACTTAGTAAGTGAATTTGGCAAAACAGGGGGATACAAAGTCAATATTCAAAAATCAAGGGCCTTTTTCTACAGCAACAATGAAATATCAGAAACAGAAATCAGGAAAAAAATCCCATTTTCCATAGCAACAAGAAAAATAAAATACCTCAGAATAAACTTAACTAAGGAGGTAAAAAGACCTATACTAAGAAAACTATACACTAAAGAAAGAAATTAAGAAAGACACAAATAAATGGAAGCATATACGGTGTTCATGGATTGGAGGAATTAACATCATCAAAATGTCCATACCACCCAAAGCAATTTATAGAGTCAATGCAATCCCTATTAAAATACCAATGACATATTTCACAAATATAGAACAAACATTTCAAAAATTTATGTGGAACCATAAATGACCCCAAATAGTAGCAGCAATTCTGAGAAAGAAGAACAAAGTAGGAGGGATCACAATACTGGATATCAAACTATATCATAAGGCCATGGTAATCAAAACAGTATGGTACTGGCATAAGAACAGACACATAGATCAATGGAACAGAATAGAGAGCCAAGAAATAAACCCAAGTCTCTATGGTTAATTAATATTTGAAAAAGGGGGCAGAAGCATAAAGTGGAGCAAAAATAGCCTCTTTGAAAAATGGTGTTGGGAGATCTGGACAGCTACATGCAAAAAAATGAAACTCACCCACCAACTTACACCATACACAAAAATAAACTCAAGAGGTGTAAAAGATTTAAATATAACTTGCAACACTATAAAAGTCCTAGAGGAAAACATAGGGAGGAAAAATTTCAGATATTCCATGTGGCAATATTTTCACTGACTGTCCTCTAGAGCAAGGGACATAAAGGAAAGAATAAACAAATGTGACTTCATTAAAATAAAAAGCTTCTGCATGGCTAAAGAAAACATCAGCAAAAATAAAAGAGGAGCCAACTGTATGGGAAAATATATTTGCCAATTATATCTCAGACAAGGGTTTGATCTCCAAAATATATGAAGAACACACATGACTCCACCCCAGAAAGAGAAACAATCCAATTAAAAAATGGGCAAAAGACCTGAACAGACACATCTTCATGGAGGACATACAGAGGGCCCAGAGACATGTGAAAAGATGCTCAGCATCCCTAGCCATCAGAAAGATGCAAATTAAAACCACAATGAGGTACCAATTCACACCAGTCAGCATGGCCATCATTAACAAATCAACAAACAATAAGTGCTGGCGGAGTTGTGGAGAAAAGAGAACCCTAATATATTGTTGGTGGGATTGCAGACTGGTGCAGCCACTGTGGGAAACAGTATTAAATCATCTCAAAAAACTAAAAATGGAAGTGCCTTTTTACCCAGCAATTCCACTGATGGGATTATACTGTAAGAATCTTGAAACACTATTTCAAAAGGACCTATGCACCCCAATGTTTATAGCAACACAATTTACAATAGCCAAGTGCTGGAAGCAACCTAACTGTCCATCAATAAATGAGTGAATCTAAAAACCGTGGCACATATACACAATGGAATACTGCTCAGTAGAAAGAAAGAAGGAGCTCCTACCCTTCATGACAGAATGAGTGGAACTGGACAGCATTATGCTGAGTGAAACAAGGCAGGCAGTGAAAGACAAATACCATATGATCTCACTTATAACTGGAACCTAATCAACAAAATGAACAAGCAAGCAAATTAGACATTGAAATAAAGAGCAAACTGAGCAGTAACTAGAAGGGAGGGCTAGGGGGCTAACGGGAAAAGAAAGGAAAGGTCATCAAGGAACATGTATAAAGGACCCACAGACAAAGCAAAAGGGGGGAATGATTGAGCATGGGATGTGGGTGTGGGTGGGATGGGTGAAAGTTTGGGCAGGGAAGTGGAGACAACTGTTTTTCAACAACAATTAAAAAAAACAAACTAAGCAAACAACTGGAATAGGAACAGAATCACAGAAATGGAGATCACATGTAGGGTTATCAGTGGTTAAGGGAAAGAGGAATAATCAGGAAAAAGGTACAGGGAATAAGAAGCATAATTGGTAGGTACAAAATAGACAGGGGGAGGTTAAAAATAGTATAGGAAATGGAGAAACAAAAGAACTTATATTCACGACCCATGGACGTGGACAAAAGGGGCAGAGAATGCTGGAGGGAGGGCGGGTGCAGAGTGGAGGAGGATAAAGAGGAGAAAAAATGGGACAACTGTAATATCATAATCAATGTAATATACTTAAAAAGATTATGAAGTATAACAAGCTCCCCAGCAGATTCTTTTGCCTGCTAAAGTTTGAGAATCTCTGCTATATACTCAGAGCTAAGATCTCTTCTGTGTTCCACTCTTGAAATATATGCTATTCATCAGGTATCTCCACCTCAGTCATCCATTAGTGTTACCAAAACAGAGAAATCCACACTGAATCTATCATCTTCCCCATCACCCTCCTTGGCAAAAACAAAAAACCACCATCAAAGGAAAACAAATTCCTTGCTCTTTCTCCTACCTCTCCTATGTTGTCACAGCTGATTAGTCAATCAAACCAAAACTCTCCACAATTAGCCACTAATTCTCATAAAATCTACTTCCTAAATATCTCTCAAATCCATTCTATTTTTCATCCATCCTCTTTGTCTTTCTTTAGTCCAATCCTTTGTCCTTTCTCATCTCTGGTGTTGAAATAGCCTTCTAATTTATTTCCCTTCCTCCAGTCTCAGCATGCTTTAATCATTTGTTCAACTACATTTGTTGAGTCTAGATTGTGTGCCAGACATTAGAGACACACAAATAAATCATCTGTGTTCAAGAATCTGAGATTATATTTCTAAAATGAAAGTTTGGGTATGTTACTCTAACCATCTTCAGTGTTTTCTCATGCAGCAGGTTAGGCCCAAATTATTTGTGAGTGTCTCAGCTAGTTTCATTTAATTAAAGGGCACGGACACCTGCTTAAGATGGTTCAAGACATTGTTGCACTGACTGTTTCCATTGCCTATTCTTCTCCAGGTTTTCACATAGCTAACACTCTTCCTTCACGTTTTTGCTCAAATGTCATCTTCTTTATTTAACACTAGAAAAAGCTTCATCTCCATCTCTTGGCATTTCCCTCACTCTTTTTCCAATAATACTTTTTACTTTCTAAAATGCTGTATAATTTATTTATTTATTATGTTCACGGATTATTGTCTATCTCGATCTACTATAAGATAGACCATAGAGCAAGGATTTTCACCTGCCTTTACTTTTTGGTATACCCCAAGTTCCCAGAGCAGTGTCTGGCATATAATAAATAACTGTTAAATAACTAAATAACACTTAAAAAATAACTGTTAAATAACTAAATAAAGACTTCCAGTGATCTGACAGGTAATGGTAACCTGAAATTAGATACTAACAATGATGATGAAGAAAAGTCAGTGAATTTGAGATAGAATTGACTGGAATAGTGACTGACTGTTGAGGGGAAGAGGTGGATTATGTGGGGATTTTTCCAGGTATGTATGACTGCATGACTGGTAATGCCATTCATTGAAGAATAGGGCAGAGTAGGAGAAATAGTTTTGGTACATAAAAGATAAGCTTAGATACGAATGATCTATTTTTTCAGGTATTTTTAGGTAATCTAAATGAAGATGTTGCTTTAGTAGAATGTTGCATATACAAAGTTAATGCTGAGAAAGACCTGATTTAGAAAAACAGATTTAGGAAGCATAGGAATATAAATGGCAACTCATGTTATTGGAGTCTCTGACATTTCCTAGGGTGAGCTGTAGAAAGAAAAGAAAAAGTTGCTGATGATATTGCCCTGAGGAGGGAAAAAAAACCAATGGTCTGAGAGGTGAGAAGTGAGTGGTAGGAGAAAGGTGAGCACAAGGACTCTTGAGAAGCACAATTGGGTAAGGCTGGGTAATAAGTGAGTTACAATAGTAGTTAAAGGGGAAATAGGAGGCTTAAAA
>PVKM010041816.1:0-13008 GCA_004027735.1 Carollia perspicillata | reverse complement strand
AAACATGGGGGAATTGTAAGAGCTGATGCCTGATGGCCCCTGGCTCATCATTCTCTTTCCTCAGCACCCAGAAAAGTGCCTTGTACTAGAGGGTGTTTGATAACCGCTGAGAATTATGATACATGATACTGAGTAACTATGATCTTGTCTGTCTTTTGCATTTTTATAGAGCAGCAACTCCTGGTACATGAGTGGAGCTCCGTGCATGCTCATTGAAAAGGAAATGATTTATTTTTAGTAGAAACAATGACTTTAAGATAATGTAATTGAAATGGTGGGTAATCTAGAGTAAAATTTTAAAATATAATATTTCAAATGAATAGATAGGAAAATCAAATAATTTCGGCTTGCACATTCTTGATCTTTGCTCTGGAGCCCAGCCATATGGTTTCTGGTTCATTATCTCCAAAGGGGAGGTTTTTGTTTTTTGTTGTTTTCACACAGAAGGGCTCCCCAAGTGAGCTCAGATCTGAAGATCCCAGGGCATAGTTCTCCACAGGGAAATCAGTGAGGAAGTGAGGTCTCAGGTCACTCAATGCTTTCAGAGTCAATAATGTAAGTGTCAGATCAAGAAGGATGCTCTCCTACCAGCAACGCAGGGAAGAGATGGTGTTTGTGACACCATCTCCCTCCAGGAGAAGAGGGACTTGTGAGACACTGGTGTGAGCCATCCACTGACCAGCTGGACCAGAGAGCTGTAGAGCCCTCAGGTGGGCACAGTGTAGCCTGGAGGGCTGTGAGCAGAAGCACTAATTTATAGTGCCTTGGTGGACACATGACTTTCTGTTTATAAACTGATGTCTTGATATAACATGTATGGCTGTCAATCTGTTACACTAACACGGTTTCCCTAATAATAACCTGCTTACTTGCAGATACAAATCAGGTGGAATCTGTGAGAGCCTCAGCACAAAACCGTCAGTCTTGCCGAGCACCTGGGTGGTGGCTGCTGGTATATACACACAATTCCGCATTTAAGATTTATATATTTTACTGGGCACAACGTTATACTTCAGAAAAAAGATCTAATGTAATATTTTAATGAAACTGCCTAATTCCTCATCTGATATTTTACTATTTCTATTTCTTACATGTTTGCAATTCTTCTGATTACAAAATAATACATATTTAGTGAAATTTCCAGCATATCAGAAATATTAAAAGTTAGAAAGTAAATTGCTTTCATAATGTCATTTTCCAGAGGAAAAATGTTATTAAAAGGATATTATACCTTGAATGCTGAGAAAGAAGATACCTACTAAGAAGGGATCCTGGTGGCTAACTGGGCTCAAATTAAAAAACTCCTCCCCTGCAAAACAAAACAAAACAAACAAAACAGAGCCTAGCAGCCACTTCTGCACAGGGGCCACTCTTGCAAACTACACGTCACAGAGAAGTCTGTGATAGACTGCTTGGCTGTGCTGTGTTTCTGCCATCTGAGCCGGCCCTTATAAAACAAAATCTGGAATCCTTTTTCAACCAACAGGGCCCAGGCCTTTTCCCGACCAACTGGAGTTGTGCAGCTCCAACCAATTAGAGAGGCTCTATTCTGACCAATCAGAGCAGTACATTTTGGACCAATCCAACTTCAAGGATTCGGAGTTCTCATTTTCATGAGGATGGACAAATCAGGGGACCAAGGGCTGAGACTTCCATCCATATAAGCCGGCTCCCCTTTAGCTCAGAGAACGTGCTTTCCCTTTCTCCTGAAGACTGAAGACTGTCTCCCTGGCTGGTCTAAAACACAGGCCATGCCAGAGCAGAGTGGAGCAGAGCAGACCAGCACAGTGCAAAGCAGACCAGCGTGGAGAAGAGCAGAGCTGTCTAGCCTGAGAATGGCCTGGCCCCAGGGCTACCTCACAGCCATGCTGCTTTCCTAGTGAGCTGCATCACAACCGAGCTGGTTTGCATGGAATAAAGTTTCCTTTTTCACGGTGCCCCAAATTGGGGGTTCCTGTTGGCATTGAATTGGGGCCAGCAACCATGACCATTGTTGACAGTACCCAGGCCGCATCTGAAAATACAGCTCCTTTATTATGCAAAAGCAGCTCCCTTGAGAATATGGAAGTACTAATCATGGTCACCCAGCTGATTATCTCTAAGAAATGGTGGACAAGTTGTGAAGCGCTGCTATCTGAGGCCACACTGTCCACTACCTATTAAGTCTCCTACACCCAGGTCTCCCTTTGATCCTGAACTCCATGGTGCTCCATGGTGAGCTTTCCCAGACAGCAGTTTGGGGCTTGATTACCTTTCAGGTGACTCCTCCAGTCTACCTTCCCTTTTGGGCCCATCTCCCCAACTGACATTAGAAAAATATTAAAATGTCAGCAGTTCTTCCATTGAAAATCCTAAAACTGGTTCATGTTACTGCCCTGTTTCACAAATGATTACTAAGCACTGTAGAGGAATGAACAAAAAGTGTAACATAAGTAACCGACCAGGGAACTGACAAAGTCTCAGAGAGCTGTGAACATAGGTCTCCCTGATAATAAATATGTAACAAGATTTTAAATTCCTTCACATTACCACTCATATTAATGGAAGGGAAACAGTTGCATTTGTCTCCTTTTAAGTCCCACACTTTGGCTAGGGAGGTAAGGAGGATGGAAATTAACTGTCTGCTTAAGCTCAAAACTTCCTCCGCTCTTCCTCTGCCCTCTCTCTATCTCCCCAGCAATTGCATCTGGGGCTGAGCAAGCACAGTGTTAGATCCCGGAGCCCCTGGTTGTGCCACAAAACTAAGGATGTGCTCAAAGAACAATAGCGACGTATTAAAAGGACACAGAGCATCAAAATAAAAATGATAGGAAAGGGTTATAAGCCACATTATTTACACATTGAGTCAACAAATAAACTGAAAGTTGGGGGAAAAACAGGGTATTCACAAAGTTTCAAAGTGCCTCCTCACAAAATACCTGTTCATTAAAGAGGGGGACGGAACAACTCGACAGCGGGTAAGTCAGGCAGACTTTAATCCAGTGGTCACAGTAAACATCATCAGTAGCAGAACAAATGGAAAAATCATATGCCACTTGGCTGGTTGCAATGAGAAGAACACGGCATCACTTTCGTGGTGTCCCTGCCAGAGATAAATAACCTCAATCTGATTGGGAGGAAACACTTGCAAACCTAAATCAAGGTGTGTGCCACCAAGTAACTAGGCAGTCATCTTCAAAACCGTTAAGGCCATGAAAGTGTTCCACATAGAAATAAGTAAGTAGACATGCATTATGTATTCTGAACTATATCCGTTTACTACAAAGGACATTATTGTGACGGTTGGTGGAATCTGAATGGGGCCTGAGGATAGAAAGGCAGGAATTTATCAATGTTAATTTCCTGATTTTGATGGTTGTTTTGTGGTCATGGGGAGAATTTTCTTTCCTTTTTCCTTTTTTTTTTTTGAGGGAAATATGGCATGCTAAAGTACTTGGGAGTTATAAGGTATTACATCTACAATTCATTCTCCTATAGTTCAGGGGGAGTGTGTTTTACAATATGTACAACTCTTCTATAAATTGAGATGATTTCAAATTAAAAAAAATCTACTTTGATGCCATGATTTAAATAGTGCCTTCAGATAACATTCAACTTTAAGGCAAGATGCCTCTCCTTTCCTTTCATTCCTCTGATCTCTGAGGGACTGTCTCTTGTCACTGATTGAGACTAATGTCAACCATCATATGGTCATTCTCTCTTGGCAAAGTGTAGTGGTGCTCCCTGGCTGCCTCTATGGACCTTGTCTTGCTCTTGCTTACATTTTAGGCCCTCCCAAGTCCCTGCCACATCCTCTGTCTGGCCCCCTGGAGCAAGCAGTCCAGCTCCAGCCTCTACTGTGGAGTCTCCCCTCCCATTGTTATATAGACTGTGGCAAGTCACCTGCCTCACCAATCAGCCGTTTCTGACACCTCCCTCTGGGAGGTAATGCAGATAGGTCTTCACTCACATGAGCTTCTGGCTTCATGGTCCCATGGGCATTTTCAGATCATCTAAAAGTACTTACCATTAAGGTAGAAATAATGTGTTATATTGTAAATGAGGATTTAGAGCTGCTTAAAGAAACTAAATATCAAGGACCTGTTCTCTCTGATTATGTTGCCTAATTTATTTTGACTTGGTTGCTGTGGGGAATTTGGCCCACCAGGAGACCTCTTTCCAGATCTTACATGGGAATAGGACAATGTCCTCTCTGCTCTCAGGCTCCACCGCAGCTTATCCAATGCATCTCCTCTGTGCAGCCTGAAACCCAGAGCTGAGAAGCCAGAGCACGTGGGTCTGCCCACTGCCCCAGCTGTCTCCTTTACCCGCCATCCCTCTGGGCTGGGAAGAGCCAATTTTCTCCAAGTCACATCCTCCCACTTTCCCACTTCTGCCAAAAGGCTAGATGTTCTCAGTGGGCTAGAATCTTTCATCCATACAAAAGAGATGCTCCAGGCTTAGTTAAGACTTTGGTCTTGGTATGAAGCTTAATTTCCTGCCTCGGGGCAATTAACTGCAGCTTGATGTAAAATGCAGAAAGCAGCCAAGAAAAACACTGGAAAGTCTACTACAATGTTTATTTCATGACTCTGTTATTCCAGGGAGTAATATTCTGTCTCACTGAGACCTGTGGGAAGCAATGATCCTCTCAGAGCCCCACAGCCCAGCTCAGCCACAGTGCAACGAATAAAGTACAAGCCCTGTGTTCTGGTCCCTATGCTGTCATTGAACTTTCTGCCTTCTGCAAGCTGGTTAATGTTCCGGAGCTGTGGCTTCTCTACTGGGAAGCCAGTGATTAAATGGGAATATTAAAGATAAAAATCAAAGTTAACAAAATACCTTTCTTGATAGTCTCTTATTAAAAGAGGTAATTACCTCGACATGTAAATGATGCAGATCACTCAGTAGAAATGATACAGGGTGCAGCCAAGAGGGGGGCCCAAAAAAAGAGATTTGGAATGGGGTCCAGAACTCAAGGTGTCCAGGAAATATTAAGATATCCTCACCCCTTCCCCCCCCCCCCCCCCCCCCCCCCCCCCCCCCCCACAACAGGTGTGAGTTGGGGGAAGGGACAAATGGTGCAGGTCCATTGAGAGCTGTTTTGCATACCAACAGCTTTGCAGCTCACCTCTGGCATGGTCATTTAACATATCTATAGCCTTTAACTGGTTTCATAGATATGTTAAATAGCTGTGACCATGCTTTGAGCCAGGGAGAAAGGAGTGACTTCCACCCAAGATGTAACTGAGAGGCAACCCCCCCTGGTTACAGCGCCTGCTTGAGAGCTGGGAGATGATTGGCTCCACGCCATGGGGCCACACATGCCCAGATTCACTGTGGCAGCCCAGTAAAGCTAGAAGGATATGGGAGTCCTGGCAGGTTTAGCTGATTGTGGGAGGAGTCGGAAATAGGGCTGCAGAGGAAGATTGGCGGCGGACAGACGAGCCCAGTAGGTGGTCCGGACGGTATTAGTATACCATCCTCTGTAGTCCCGGCCCCTGTGTGTGTGTGTGTGACTGTTCTGTAACAGTTTTTGGCATCCCTGGGTGGGCCAAATATTGCCCCCCACCGTGGACCTCTGTTCTGTAACAGAAAGGGAACAGAGGTGCACAGCAGGAGAGTGATGCTTGGTCCCTCACTGTCGCAAACCAACTTTGGGACGTTAGGCAATCTGTTTCCGGGCCTCGTTACAGTATGTGTCCAGTGAAAATAACAACATCCGCCTGTGTCTATGGGCATTTAATGGTGCTGAGATTTAAACAAAATGAATTTTGAAAAATGATTTACTGTAGTTGCTATATATAACATTATTAAATTTATCATTTTTCCATAAACTCATTGTGAAAGCCTCTGCATGGGAGCATTTAATCTGTTGAGGCCAATAAAACATAAGTCCATATACTACTTTAGAGTCCCTGGGGTAAAGTCAGTCCCTTCATCAAGTCAGCTGCAGAGCAGAGAGGTAGAGCACTGCTCCAATCGACTGTTCAACGCCTGACTAAATGAAGGGTGCAGACGAAAGCAACAAGCGAAATCGCCAGGAGTGGTTTATGTTGCATGTATGTGGTGTAGGTGGCAGAGGGTGGGCAGTGCAAGGGTTTTAGAACACTATTAAAACCAAGCAGAAATCGATCTGCTTTAGATGGTTATCATGTGTGGGTGATTGTAAACCATGCCCACGACCAGACAGGAACCCTTTCAGGCTGGCACTGCTGTGTCCCCCCCACCCCCTTGCCGTGCCACTGTGTTTGGGAATGGAGGCAGAACTGCTTCTCAGCAAGGAGAATCCACACGCCACAGGGCAGAGATTTCTGACAGAAGCTCGTCTCAGTGTTGGGCCTCTGCTGTGCCGACTTGCAGCTTAATGCGGAAAGATCAAATCCAGGGAGGCAAATGTCTGCTGGAAATGTGAAGAAATGGCTTTGATTGAAGAGGAAATTATCTAAAATTCCTTTTACGTGGGTTGCCATCTTCCTGACTTGCTCTGGCTTCACATTTTAGTTTGGAAACATTTTCTCTCATGGCTCCTCACTGAGGAAACTGTTCTTCTTGACTCCCCGTAGTTCAACCAGCTACTGAATTTTTTATGACTTGCCATTAACGGCGAAGCTCTACTTTTTATCTCTAGATATCATTTCTATGTCTTTTTCAGTTACTGTTTATAGGATATTTTTAAAACTTTCTGGGGCTTCTTTTAAATCCTCATAATCTGTAAAATTCAAATACATAATCTAAACATAACACTGAAAACTTCATTCTAGAAAGTAATTAATGACAGAATGCTTTAAAATTACTTTTCAAAAGGAGCAATGTGCATTTACATGCTTAGTGGGGTTCCTTGGTTTTATTTCAGTATCATATTTTTCAGTTTATTTCCATTTGCTCGCTCACTATGTCCATCTTCCTTTAAATCTATGAACACATGTACACGAGTGTTTTCAAGCACTTGTTTGCGAATTCCAGTGCCTCTGTCATCTCTGGGTCTGTTCCTGTTCACTGCCCCCACCACCGCCTACCACCTTCTGTTATTCAAAGATAAATATCTAGTAACTTTTTTCATTGTTTGCTGGACATTGGAAACGGTGCAAGCATCTGGGTATTTTTCTCTCTGGAGGGAGTGTTGGATTTCTCATGGCCGGAAGTAATTGACTGGCAGGTCAGTGGGATCCCCCCGAGGCTCCTTTTCAAGCTTTGTTAGGTGGGATCTCGTGCAGCCCTTTGTCTAGCCTCGCTGTTTCTCGTTGGGAAGGCAGCAGCCTTCAGCAAGGCCCCCGTGTCAGAGGTCCACACGGTGGGAAGTCCAGAGCCTCCCGTGAGCTCACAGTACGGCGGTGCCTCTTTTCTGCCAGCCTTCACCGAGAGCCCCTGCGCGTAAGCATGGTACCTGGCAGAAGATAACAGGCCCGCGGTGGATTTCTGCAGTGCCTTCTCTGTGCGACCCCCTCCTTCTGGTCCCTGGGTGCGCAGCCTCGGCTGCCTCTGAGCCCCGCGCCCGGTCTCTGCCTGCTCCCCAGCGGAGTGGCACGGCTCTGCCTGGGCCGGGTCCCTGTCCCCCACCCAGACAGCGGGCTGGGCGCGGTCAGCCATCACGGGCTCGCCGCGTGCAGTGTTCGTCTCCCAGCCGTCGTTTTCCTGAGCTGCCTACTGCCAGCGTCTGAAAACAGTTACTCCACGCATTCTACCCGCTTCTGTGTTTCTTTACAGCACGAGTCTAGATCTGCCGGCGCTAGAAGCCGGAGACCGGCTTTCTTGCTTTTCCCCCATGCTTTAAACGTACTCACAGCTTCAAAAATACTTCTTATTGACCTTTCAAAAAGAATTCTCCGTGGCATTATTCTCCCCAATGTGTTCCATGAAAAATTAAAATAACTCTGTGTTAAAATAGCTTTTCTGAAAGAACATTTTTCTTGACAGTGGGACACCTCAGACGCATAAAAAGCTAATATGGATTGTAAATTTTCAAAGACTATATTGCTTGCATTTTTCAAATTTATTTGACCATAGGATTTGTTTTTAAGAGGTTGTCCTCTGGGAGCGCTAGACAAAGGGCCTAGTTTGGGGGAGCGCTGCTGTGAAAAGTGACGTGAGGGGGTGCTCTCCACGGGCCCCGGGGCAGCCTTCCCGGAGAGATGCGTGAAGTTGCTCCTGTCGTTCCTGTCACCTTCGCTCAGGGCCCCACCGGAGGGGAGCGGCCCTCCCGGCCACAAGGACTGGCGGCTGCGCCCTGCCTGTCTGCCTGTCCGAAGGCAGCATCGGCAACCAGTCATGGGCGTCAAGGAGCGGCTCCGCTCCTCAGCACCGACGGGATGTTTTCCTTCTTTTCCTGTAATTATTCTTTCCCTTTTTCTCATTAAAAAACCCCTAGTGTTCACCCTGTATTCAGGATACTATTTGGATTTCTGCCTGAATCTGAGCTTCTTGCCTCTCAATTTTTTTTAAATGTTAGGTTAACACAGACCTGTGATTGCTATTTCTTAATTTTATTAAAAATTTATATGTCTAGTTAAAGCATGGTTGTAACTATTTTTAAGTGAATTTTTAGATAGAGAGTAAGCTCAACTTTTTCTTTCTCTTTCTAATACCTTTTTATCCACTATTATTCCAGAAAGTCCTCAAGAAATGTGTGTGTGTGCATGTGTACATATATGTAGATTTGCAACGATAAGTTTGCATTTAATATCTTAAGTATCATGGGAAAAAGGGATTTTTAAAGGGAGACATAATTTTACATTATGGAAACATGTATTTCATTTTGACGTTTTTTCCCAAAAGAAAAGTCATTTCTTTAGACACTATAAAATTAAGTCAGCATTTCTTATTCTGTGAAGTTATCATCTCCTCATGCTGTTTGATAAATGAGGTGTCACTAAAAATGTGAAAACGATGAGCCTCTGGTAGCAGCAGCTGCAGCAGCTGTTTGGCCTCCTCTTTACCATTAGTAATTAAGTCGTAAGTGCCTCTCACAGAGCGGTCCTCCTCCTGCGGCACATTCACGCAAACGCTGGGAACGGCTGGTCTGGGGCAGCCTCTCACTGCCACCTGTCGTAGAATTGTACGGGAACAGCACGGAGCTGACAGGCCCAAGTACGACTGACTGAGATTCATGCCCAGGGTGCAGTTCGGCTGTTCCATTAGCCTCCGCCAAGCAGAGGTTTCTGAACCTCAGTTTCTCCAACAAGACAAGGAGCTGTTTGGACTAGGTGGTTTCGGAGTTTCCTTCTAGCCCCTACATCCTATAGACCTCGTTGAATAACACTACATTGACTAAGGCGTTAGTAAGACTGTTGTTTTTGTAAAGCACCACCTCTCGGGCTGAGAGTAGGAAAGACGTGCTCTGCAAAACAGTGGAAAAGATGGTCGTCGAGCAATCACTATGGTCATTCTCGCTTTACTCCTGTAAACAGAGAGGTTCTTATCCTTTCAGTTTGGCTTTCGTGACTGAAATAATTCCCCCCATCATAATCAGTGTGTCATCTGTCAAAAACTCACATTTTATTTCTTGTCAAGTAACAAAGGTAATGGTTTTTCTTCTGGAACTTTATTCCGTGTTAGCTTCCTACTGATAGAGGAAGATTCTAAAGCAAAAGAGACTTCCTCCCCAAAAACACAACCGAATTTTTCAGAAAACCAGAACAAAATGTTTTTAATCCCGAAGTGAGACCAGGAGGAAAAAAAAAACAACAAAAAACGGCATTATGGTTTTAGCTGCTAACAAAGGCAGAGAAAGAAAAGATCAGTTGCTATGTTACTTCTTCATAAACTAAGCTCAGCACAAAGTAAAAAAGGATTTCCTAATGCAGCTCTACATCACCTTCAATTGCCTTGTTGGTTTAGAGGATAGCATAGGGGAAGAATAAAAGATTAAAGCCTTTGTTTTCCCTGGAGCCTCAAATGCATCCAGTAGTGTATCTGTCTGTGGGAACATTACGTATGGACACCCATGGGACGCTCTTTGTTCTTGTCCTTCCTGTGGGCCAGGTGAACCTGGAGGGTCGCAGGGTGTAGTTCCTGCATCTGTACTCCCTCAGGCAACACACTTAGCTAGAGCTGTGGGGAGCAGTTTCAGAGGGGGTGTGGACAGGAGACTGGGATCACAGGTAGAAATGCAGCAGGAGGGTTAGGCCTTAGAAAGAAGGCAAATTTATGAACTGGAAAAAGAGACTTGAGATCTAGCACGAGGTGGACGTGCAGCAGCATGCTTTCTCCTTGCTGGGTACTTGGGTTCTGCTTTCTCCTTGGGGAACTTCCACAGAGCACAGTGTTTAAGCACGGACTTCGGCCAGCATAGCCACTGACTACATGAACGGGGGCAAGCAGCTTAATTCTGTACTTCAGTTTCCTCCTCTGTAAGGTGAGGATAACATATTTAATAAAAAAAAGAGGTAAGACCAGTAATCTTAACCTTAAGCTGGTGACATTTAATGAATATACATAAAGCACTTGGTATCCGATAACTCAGTTGAAGGTTAGAACTGCTGTGATTGCATCCTACTGATCTGTAGCTTTGCCTGTTTTCAGCTATTCTTAGTATCTAATAAAATATAAGCTGCAAAAGAGCAGCGTGTATTCACTATTGTGTCTTCAGCCTAGTCCAGTACCTGGCATATGAGAGGCACTTCATGGGTATTTGTTAAGTGAATAAATGAATAAACAAATAAGAAAATTCTGACCAGCACCCTTGGACAGCCTGCCTTGGTCCCTGTGAAGGAGGGTCATGTACCCATAAAACACCAGGGCACTCTAAGTTGAAGGGCTCTTATCCTGACTGTTTTGACATATCATAAACTGACATACGCCTGAACATTCCTATTATATGGCTCTGGTTATGCAAGCAGATGTATTTGCTTTTTATTGCAGTTTCCAGTAGTTTGGTCCAAGTCTTCTTTTATATGTATGTGGGAGTATAACATCTTTTTTTGGTATTTTCACATAAACATTTTAAAATTCATAGTGGTGGGCCAACAGAGTAGTAATATCATTCTGTCCTACTCCCATATAATTCCCCAATGGGGAGCGATTGCAGCAGGCATTTCACTTCATCTGCTCTTCTGCAATAGATAGTCAATGTCTACTATCTACACGCACAATTCATTATCCTGACGCAAGTTTTCCACACCCAGATCCAGCCGCTTAGACTCTGGTTTAAAGCCTTGTCAATGGAATGACTAATGTTCTACTCTATCTCATGTGGGGTCTCACTTCAAATGCATGGAAAGGAGAGAGAAGACAAGTGAATGGAAGGAGACAATCAGTGATGATGCAAACCACGGGCTCAGGAGTCGATGGCTATGCTGGGGAGGACAATGTAGAGCATGCGGGAGGAGTCCTAGAAATGATGAGGTGGGCAGGAAGACAGCTAGTCACCAGCAAGTTCCCACAACATGCTGTTCATAATACTTATTATAGCATGCACCACATTTTATGAAACTTTTCTTTTTTTGAAAGTTGTCTTCTACCCTATATTGTAGACTTGATGATGTGAACCTCATCTTATTCCAGGAATGTAATATAGTCTCTGACATATAGTAATTCTTAAAAAGTTTGAGCGGGTGATTAAATAAGTGGTTGGATGAATGGATGAATAAATGACCAGAATATAAGAGAAGTGAGAAAGAAAAGTGAATATTATTAAATAGGAACTATCAAACTATCTAATACCCTGAGCACTTCTCAGTGTTGACCACAAGTGCAGAGTCTACTTGGGTTAGTAGGCTAAGGGAGCCTCTTCCCTGTGGAGAGGAGAAGGTAAAGGGAGGCATAATTTTAAGTCAGAAGGCTGAGTCTAATATGATAGGGAGAGAAGGCGAAATGTATCACTACCTGGGAATCAGAATCAAGATCTAAATCTGGAATTGATGACAGTAGCTTGAAAAAAGTAGACTACAGTTCAGGCACTTACTGGAAACAGATACTGCTATCTCATTACATTTGATATGTCCATCCAAGGAGGGTTACATGAGGACTGGCTCTTTTGCCAGAAGCCTCCTTCAGATTTGTTCCAGCAGTGTGGGAAGGAGCACAATTCCGTAGTACATGTTCCATCCCATCATCCTCCCCATCCAGGACCTCAAAGTCGTGAGGCCAAACATGGTTTTGGTGAGTCCAGAAAGTCTTTGATAACACATTCATGCCATCATCTTAAATTCTGGGATCTAGGAGATGTGCATAACAGAGTTTTGACTGGATGGGTGGAGAAGAGTGTGGGGTGAACAAGGTGGACAAAAATAATAAAGAAGGGTGTTGGAGTTGCAAACTGTAAAACAACAGATTGATTAAATGTATTAACTTGGAAGACTTGAGATCACAGACTTCCAGTTTCTTACAGGTGCAAGGACTTCTTATGTAGCATCTCCCATCCTAGACTCCTTGCTGGCACATTGTTTATCTTTGGTGCATGGGAAAGTATTTTCTGTGTTTTGTTAAATTCTCTGAGGATACTCCAGAAGCCCTCTTGCTAATGAGGAGGTGGCAGTTCTTGGCATAGAAAGTTGGGGGCATGTTAGCACAGTTTGTTCATTAGATTCCACATGTAAGTGAAATCATGGTATTTGTCTTTCTATGACTGGCTTATTTCACTTAGCATAATGTTCTTCAGGTTCTATTCATGCTGTTGTGAAGGGTAAAATTTTCTCATAATTTTTACTACATCAAACTAAAAAGTTTTTGCACAGCAAAAGAGTCCATCAACAAAATAAAAAGACAACCTGTGGAATGGGAGACTATATTTGCCAATATATCTAATAATGGGTTAATATCCAAAATTTATAAAGAACTTACAAAACTTGACACCAAAAAACAAACAATCGAATTAAAAAATGGACAAAGGACCTGAATAGACACTTCTGCAAAGAGGACACACAGATGTCCAATAGACATGTGAAAAGATGTTCAATGTCACTAATCATTATAGGAATTCTAAAACCACAATGAGATATCACCTCACACTGATCAGAGAGGCTGTCATCAATAAATCAACAAACAACAAGTGCTGGTGAGGGTGTGGAGAAAGGGGAACAGTTTTGCACT